>CAUEHI010000584.1:0-122247 GCA_958507055.1 Crioceris asparagi
CTTTATCCTAATTGCAGGAGCAATTGCATTTTTGGGATACAAACTCCGACAGCATCTTCAAATACAACTACCAGACCAACCTCATCAACCACACCTATACCAGAGGCTTCCGTTTTGTTCGTCCCTCACAAAACTTCCTAGGGGATGGAGAAGTTAGGATCAAACCTTCCACTTCTAAATAGCTGACAGGATGATTCCCGAGAACTTCTTCATCAGCAACTATTTATTTATAAATATATGTAACACTGTAGAGAGACTTAGATTCTGATAGACATTAGACATTAGATGTTGTAGTAGTCATTCTGTAACTCTGTATTTCACTTCCTCCAAATAAATATTGTTTTTAAAAACTAAAGTTCGGTTCATAGAAACGTAATTTACATATAATTAAGAAATAGTTTACAATATAGATTTGAAACTCTCGTACTTAACTATGCTATTTTTTAATATTAAGGTGATTTTATAACTACCTGCTAGCAAAGACACAATGTTAAATCTTATGTATATCCATAGATACTAATCACAATTGTTTTTGAGGATTTATTGTTTATAAAAACAGTATACAAATTACGTTTCTATGAACCGAACTTTAGTTTTTAAAAACAATATTTATTTGGAGGAAGTGAAATACAGAGTTACAGAATGATAACTAACTACAACATCTAATGTCTAATGTCTATCAGAATCTGAGTCTCTCTACAGTGTTTACAATATTTATAAAGAAATAGTTGCTGATGAAGAAGTTCTCGGGAATCATCCTGTCAGCTATTTAGAAGTGGAAGGTTTGATCCTAACTTCTCCATCCCCTAGGGAAGTTTTGTGAGGGACGAACAAAACGGAAGCCTCTGGTATAGGTGTGGTTGATGAGGTTGGTCTGGGTAGTTGTATTTGAAGATGCTGTCGGAGTTTGTATCCCAAAAATGCAATTGCTCCTGCAATTAGGATAAAGGTGGGTGTTGTCCAAAAATGGGTGGTGTCCATTGAAATTTCTTCGATTGGCATGAGTGGGATTGGACCTTGGTGAATTTTATGTAATTCATCTAGTGGAATTTGTTCAAGATGAATTGGATTGGTTTTGATTTTCATTTTTGTCGAGTTCAAAACCATTCGAACCTGTGGAAGTGGTAAGGGTTGCTCATATGTTACATCGTGTGAGTTAGTGTAACGTCCAGTGGTTGTCTGAAAAGCACATCCTGGGGGTAGTTGTATCAGGAAGGTTCCATGTAATACGGCTATAGTGGGTGTAGTACATTGTGTAGAAATTTTGGTTGGCTTTGGAAAAATAACTATATAATGAGCATTAGTTATTTCCTCTATAAGGGTAGTATTCAAGGAAACAGGAACGGGGTTGCATCGAGCTTCTTCTTGCGTTAACCTCAGAATTGGCAAAATACAGGTATCGGAATCAATTCTTCTAGTGATTTTTTCACACAGAAAACCAGGATTAATCTTTCTGCATGGCTCTTCGGAGTACTGATGAAATTCTCTGCTTAATGTCAGATAAGATGCAGGTGGGATAAGGGTAGTAAAATTTATTGTAGGTATTGAATATAAATGATAATGTGAACATTTTTCGGGAGAAAGTAATGGGAAATGCAAAATAAATACTATCATTGTATCTGAATAATAAGCATCTACAGTAATTATCTCGTAAAATTTAAGTGATTCAGTATCATCAGTATATAAAAGTTGCTCTTTCGTATGATAGCGTTGTAAAGAATTGACCAACAATTTCAATTTTTCAGGTGGCAAAATGTTGTTATATAAAATATTTGATTTAGCAAAAGTAATTGCAATATCGAAATCAGTGAGAAGCTCTGATAAGATTTGTAAGGATAAACTCAATTGGTCTAAAATGTTCCTTATTTTGAAGAAATATTCAAAATTATAGATTGTCTTGTCCAATTTAATTTTTACCGTATTGATTTCCTTGGAAATAATTTCCTGATGTTACGTTTCTATTTGGTTTATGGGTATTTCGCGTAGAGATACTCATTGGCGTCGGTTTAGGTAGGTTAGATGGTCCGGGAGTATTCTTCGGTGCCCATACATTAGTATTTGATTTTCTGAATGTTGGTTGCGGTGGTGGAAACCGATGAGGTGTTACATTCCATTGTGGTTGTTGAGTGAATGTATTAGGTGTAAATGATTGATTTTGAAATACTGGTTGGGAAAAATTTTTCTGAAATTGTGGCGGAATTTGTTGCAATTTTTTATTCGGTTGTACATTTTGAGTAAATGATTTTTGTAAATATCTAATATTATTTTCCTCCTGAATAAACTCAATAGCTTTGGCTAATGAGTCGGGTCTCATTGCGCGTATGGTAGATCCTAATGGTTCTTTTAATCCGGCTAAGAATGTTGTTAAAGCTTGTTGCCTAAAGAACATCTTTTTGCTATTGCGAATGGCTTCGTTTTCATTATGGAGTTCAATATAATTTGAAATCGTACTTAAAATTTTGATACATTTTTCATAAAATTGAAGCGGTGTTTCAAACTGTGATTGCCGTAAATTAACAAGATTTCGAGTTAGCGCGTTTTCGTCTCTTTGATCTCCAAAGTGTTGAATCAAAACATCTTTTATGGTATTCCAATTTTGACAACCATAAACTGATATGACTTCTTTTGCTTTACCAGTCAATTTTCCAACGATACCAAACAATAACAATTTATTTTGAAGACATGCAGCGTTTTCTGGATTTATATCGAAATAGTGATTTAAAATTTCTGCTGATATATTCAAAAATGAATGCAAATCATTTGGATTTCCATCAAAAGAAGGAACAATACTCAAAATTTTGAGGTCAAATACTGGGACTGCCATTTTATTTCAATAAAATATATGTATATATACAGGTAAAAATATGTAAGTATAATAAAAAAAGGATAATTTACAAAATATTGTAAATTGATAACTTATAAATAAAAATAAAATAAATTCAATGTTTTTTAATAAGTAAATATTGAGTTTTCCCTAGAAATTTTATCTAATAGGAGGTCTCAATTATTAAATAGTTTTTCAATTAAATATTCTTAATTATATTGAGTTTTCCCTAGAATTTGATCTAATAGGAGGTCTCAATTGATTGAAAACAGATTATCCCTAGAAATACTTTCTAATAGGATTTCTGCTTAATTTAATCAAGTTTTCCCTAGAATTAATCTAATAGGAAGTCAATTGATTATTTTACTAAATTTTTGCCCTTTAATTTGCGCCTGCGTTGCAAGTCAATCTTTCAATACTGTTTCATACAAAAGAAAGGTATCAAAAATATCTACAATTACTCTGAACTAGGATCACTTAAGGACTTGGAACAGAGGAGATCTGACAATTAAACATAGAAAAACAAGAAGTACTCACAAGATAATGATGATGGCACGATGCATTTCAATATCTGTTTGGCTTCTGGGTTGTATTGGCTTCTGCTTCTTCTTCTGGTTCTGGATTTCCACAACACTCACGTAGACTCAGGATAGTGAATAAACGATTAAAATCGAAGATGATCACGATTGATTTCTTTCACTATCCAACTGACTGCGCCAATTACGTTTCTATGAACCGAACTTTAGTTTTTAAAAACAATATTTATTTGGAGGAAGTGAAATACAGAGTTACAGAATGATAACTAATACAACATCTAATGTCTAATGTCTATCAGAATCTGAGTCTCTCTACAGTGTTACATATATTTATAAAGAAATAGTTGCTGATGAAGAAGTTCTCGGGAATCATCCTGTCAGCTATTTAGAAGTGGAAGGTTTGATCCTAACTTACATATAATTTAGAAATAGTTCACATTATAGATTTGAAACGCTCGTACTTAACTATGCTATTTTTTAATATTAAGGTGATTTTATAACTACCTACTAGCAAAGAGACAATGTTAAATCTCATTTATATGCATAGATACTAATTACAATAGTAAAATACAATATTAAATATGATAACAAATACCTATTAAGCATTAAGAACACATATTACGGTGTTAATGTTACATTTTTTATTTAAAATTTCCGTTAGTGTTTCAGGTATACACCTATGGTTAATGGTGAACTGGAGAATGACGAAGAATATGTTTTATTTTTAATTATTTTAAGAATTATACTTTTATTTTGGGCATTTGTTGTACTTGTATACTATTAATAAGTAATCCAGTAAGTAAAGAATTGTTGAATGAAGAATGTTGAATTTATTTATTAATTATCAGATATTTTACAGTATTGTGTTAATTACATTGTTATACCTATCGTGATATTTCAAATGCCAAATGTATCTTATTTAAATGAAATTTCACACGTTTAAAATTATTAGAAGATAAATGATCACAAACAGTATTGTAAAACTTACAAAGGTAAAACTGGTGAAAAGTTATAAAAAAGAACTTAAAACTTAGATAACATAAGTGTTGATTACATTGTTATACCTATCATGATATTTCAAATGCCAAATGTATGTTATTTATATGAAATTCATTTCACACGTTTAGAATTATTGGAAGATAAATGATCACAATTTTACATTACTTTTCTCCCTTCTTTATGTTTTAGTAGAATATTGGTGACTTAGTTTTACTTACCACTAAATATAAAAAGCTAGGATCTTCTGTAAATTGATAGATATATATTAGATTCTTGCACCATCTAAATAAGTTTTGTTTTTCGGCCATCCAAGTGTAAAGAATTTCTTCAACGTCTGCTTGCCATTATGTTATACAAATTTGCATTTGCCTTGCACGACATCCCGACACGAAAGCATGTATATCATCTTTAGCTTACCCCATTCCATAAAACATATCATAAAATAAGTAGGTATTATACCTATAATAAATATTTATTTTTTTCAATAAATATTTTTAATACCCACTTAGTTTTACTTACCACTAAATATAAAAAGCTAGGATATTCTGTAAATTGTATATGAGATCCTTGCACCATCTAAATAAGTCTTGTTTCTCGGCCATCCAAGAGTCAAGAATTTCTTCAACGTCTGCTTGCCATTATGTTATACAAATTTGCATTTGCCTTGCAACACATCCCGATACGAAAGCATGTATGTCATCCTTACCTTACCCTATTTCATAAAACATATCATAAAATAAGTAGGTAGGTATTGTACCTATAATAAATATAAATACGACAAAATATTCTTACCACGTTCGGCTGTTTTATCAACTTAACTCATACTAGTTGTTTCTGTCATATCTCTCTCTTTAAGTTTAATGGTTCCTGCTACATTTTGGTCTATTCGGACCAATTCTCAAATCTAATTAAAATCACTGAATTAGAATTAATATTAATTAACATAACCATAACCCAAAACTAAGATTTACGTCAGTTGTATTATGACTTATATGACATTTGTCAGTTGGGAGAGAACCAGTCACCTCCACCATATTGTTGCCATTTAGTTAGAGTATACGTTTGTTAAGTTGTTAGCTTGTTTTTTAAATGATAAATGATTTTACAATCATGTTCATAATTCACTTAGGTATTTATCCGACATTTATATCACTTAGGTTGTTTATAAATATTCATAAGCAGGTAAAATCTTAGCACCGGCAACACCGTAGAGTCTTGAAAATAATAAATTGTG
The DNA here is from genome assembly GCA_958507055.1 of Crioceris asparagi. Lineage (NCBI taxonomy): Eukaryota > Metazoa > Arthropoda > Insecta > Coleoptera > Chrysomelidae > Crioceris > Crioceris asparagi. The sequence continues at coordinate 5,594 of CAUEHI010000584.1, forward strand.
AAATCGGTCTATTTGGTTTTACATATATTGATAATATAATTATTACAGCCTTTTACGAGTTGAAAACATTTTCAAATGATTACTTATCATTGTAAGATTGTACTAAATACAATATCTCGTTAATTTCAAGCCATATGTTTAAATTAATCGGGAAAACCATTACGTGACCTTGAGATTTCAACATTTTTCTGTAAATAATGCTTCTGTAGCCAGAAGTGAGAGATACCGCTCTCACCTCTGCAAACTACAGTTTGCATTGATTTAATACTAAGAATGATTTTCCAGGGAAAATGTAATTAGGATATAGTGGCAGATGTCGTTTCTCACTTTTGTTCTTTAAATCTGTTTATAAGAATTCGAATACGCGAATTAAGACGGATCCATTCGTTCTTGAGATAAGGGTCACCATGAGTTTTTCGGGAATCGATAGCCGTACATTGAAGTGTAGAAATATGAGCAGGAAGCGGATGAGGGGTTGTGGCGATCTCATATTTAATGAGAATGGCTGTGCCAAAACCAGAGTCGTTTTTTGGAGCGTGTCTCTTGCAGTGTCATGATTTGAATATTACCGGTCACGAGATAACTCTGCAGGAGTGCTTCTTATTAGAGAGACTCCTGCAGTGTACAGTACCCAGCGCGAATTGTTAATTCATTGTCTGTTTGTCTGTCGTTTTGTGAATAGAAACTCCAAATTGAGTCCCGTTGCTAAGAAGACTGTTCCGTTGCCGCACGGCCGTTGATGGAGGCGGTGAAAGCGTCCCTGATGATTTCTCGGTGGTCCGGCAAAGCATTCATCATAGTCACGATTACCAGCTCAGCGGCAATCATGGCTTTCGTTCCTGGAAACGTCTCCTTGATTGGACTTGCGAATTGGGGATACTTTGGTCGGGTCCTCAGGGATCTCCTTCCTTTTCTTACATCTCATGTCCCAGGTGGGGTGGTCTCCTTCGCAGTTGTTGCACTTAGGCTTTGTTGGATTGGGGCAGTCCTCACCTTTGTGCTCTAGTCCGCAATAGGGACATTTGATTTTCGGTGCGGTGCACTCACACTGACATCGTATCCGTTTTAAGTGCACCTAATGCAGTACATGGTGACTGTTGGTACTTTGTCGTGAGAGGGTTCTGCCTTAATCCTCCTGCCAAATAGTATGATCCCGGTTTCGATAAGTATTTGTATGGTGTCCGGATGTTTGGACAGTACCCTGACCAGCGAAGTGTAGTCACCTCCTTGTTTTCTGGTTCTCAACCTTCTGATGGTCGAGAAGAAAATATTATTACAATCTTATAATATAAATTTTATAAACGATGCTTATAAAATTAATTACTACCTAAATCAGCAAAAAAAGAAACTCACATGATTGTACAAAATAAACAACACATTAATGTCCTTTAAAATACACAATAATGTCCTTTAAACAAAACTAACTTATTTTAAAACTGCGTCCTAGTTTCAGATATATCTATAACATTTATTGCAACAAAATTAAATCTTATATCTACATATTTGGCAGCAATTGTCTTTATTAACGTTAATAAATGATTATCTAAGGGAAGTTAATCGAAAACGTGGCCATTGAGGGTTTCAAAAATAATGGAATTTGAAAATTATTACAAAACCTTATTGGACAAATGCACTGCCGTACATTGTCTTGCTTAAGTCTTCCCACCACTTCTACTAAGGCCTGACGTATGGACTTATTACTTATAAAACAGATTTTAACTAAATGAGCAGAAAGATAAAGCAAATCATCTCATTTTTCACTGCTATGAGCGAAAGTACAGCATGCATTCGCGCGAGTTAAGTTTTAATGACCGAAAAATAACTTTTTAAAAACGTTTATTCTAACATACAAGATTACATCAACAAGACAAGATTATATCTGAGATTATTATATGCATTACATGGTTTTATATTAAAATAAATGAAAGATCAGCATTCAGTTGTAATATGATCCAGTGAGACGTTGTGGAGCCGTGGTCTGGCTACATGACTCCTCCCCTCTAGGTTTGAAGCACGTCCTCGTGGTTCGACTTCAGGATTGATCTAGGCAGATTTCGTTCTTCTAACGGAATTTCGATGACAGTAGCTGGCTTTGGTCGTCTTGATTTCAGGAGTTTTATTTTTCTTCTTATTAGGAAGAATGGCACCAATGGTGATTAATATGATAAAGCTAAGGGTGATTCCAAAATGTCCTCGGTGGAACTCAATGGGAAGTATGTTGGGCTCTTGGTATTGTGGTATCATCTTAGTCGGGTCGTCTAGATGTAGTGGTTTGACATTTAGCTTGACTTTTGATGGTTCTTGGTGACTAGGCCATTCTTGTGAAAAAGTTCTATTTGAACCTGTCCATGTATGTTTCTGGAATGAATATGTGCAGTCGCTATTTCCCAAGACAGCATTACATTTTGTGATTTTGACAGATTTAAAAGATTTCGAACAATCCTCATTGATGTCTTCGGGTTGTTTTGTGCAGATGATAGTATTTCCGTTAGTTAGTTGAGTGAATAAGGAGAAATTGTTGTTGACAGTGGCGAAGTTGCATTTTGATAAATCGTCTAGGCTACACAGGTCTTCATGTGGTACTTTTTGGCAGTACCAAAGTGAAAATGTCTTTATGCAGTCCTCGCTGGTCCATTTGGTTGAGCCTTTTGAGTTGAGGGCAAACGTAGGTAGGAGGATATTGTTACGAGTACTAGGAATAGGAATTATTTTGGACAAATGATAAAATTCATTGGCTAATATAGGTATTTTTAAAGTACAAATGAGTGTTTTTGAAGTGAACATAAGATTAACTTTAGTGATTTCTAATAAAGTTGGGATATCTGGAGCGATTTCAGTGTGAGAGTGAGTTGAGTGTAAATAATTGAAAATTTCTTTTAGTTCCTGTTGGTTTATCAATTCGACATTTAGTATGCCTTGATTGCTGAATGAAATAGTTCTCAAAAGTGTCTGAATGTAATATCTTAAATTTCTGATCTGTTCTAGCTCTATGTGAATAATTATTTCACTATTCAACATATCCTCTAAGTCTGATAAGTCTTTATAAACATTTTCTGCATGTGTTTGTATTTTCTGCAAATCCCTTTGCCATCTTTCTGTTATTTGACCTGCTAATGTATGTAGCTTGGAAATTTCAGTCATTAATTTTTCTTCGTTAGAGTTAATCTTCATAAAATTATTTTGAATGTCAATTAGATCGTTTTGATCTAGATTTCCTGATATGTATCTTATAGCTGAGCCTAAACCATCGAATAGACTTCTTTTCTGATTTTTGTCGGGGCGAGAATATATTCTCAGTTTGTTGATATCTTCTGATAGAAGATCAATGTCTCGTTTGTAAGTATTTGCTAAGTTAAGTTTATCAGGGTTGATTTGGTTGATTATAGGTATTTGATTTAATGATAATTTAGCATATGTAGTCTCGATACTCTTAATACTTAATGTAAAATAAAACTTATGATAGTTAACCTTATATTTAGCTAAGCCTAAGTTGTCTAATATGTATCCAGGGGGATCAATTGGTGTCAGCTGAAGTGCCTGGTTGATGGTTGTCAGTGTCATTGTCAATCTGAAAAGAGTTAGTATTTTTGATCATGTGTTTACTGATTCTCTTTCCTTTTTGTGATACATGATTTTGATCCTTTGATTTCTTTGGATCTAGTAAAATTTTCTTGTATCTAGGTTTTATTTTATTTCTAGGTTCTGTATTTAAATAAACAATATCAGTTTTTGAGATTTTTCCTGTACGCTTTGAATTTACTTTCTCTAAATTATTTGATTGCTTATTGAATTGTTTTTGATAAAGGTCGTTATAGAAAGGGATGATTTCTTGTTTTCTATGCTCATTATAGTCTTGAAATATTTGTTTCTCTGGGTTAATTTCATGTAGATTAAGATTTTCGTAGGGACCATAAAGTAATGAAAACGGTGTAAAATTAGTTACGCAGTGAACGGATTGGTTGTAAATTAAAATTGCTGTGGTGATTAATTCCGTTGTACTTTCTTTGGATTTTTGTCTGAGAATACGTAGTTTCTCTATTAAAGTTGAATGTGCTCTTTCGATTGGTGAATTCCCAGTATGAGCTTGAGGAGTAGTATAGTGAATACGAATTTGGAACATGGACATGAATTCTTTGAAGGTTTCGCTGGAGAATTCTTTGGCATTGTCGCAAGTTATCTGTGAAGGATAATTATGATGAGAAAAGTAATGGCGTAATTTGTTCAAAATTGTTATGGAATTTGCGTCGTGAAGTTCATATGCTTGAAGGTATCTGGTAAATAAATCTATGATTGTTAAGTATCGCTTGTTTTCTACAAAAAATATGTCTATGTGGAGTATTTCAAAAGGTCTTTTGGCTATGAGTGGTCCTGAAAATGGGAATTTCCTAGGATTCCGGTCGTATTTGGAAGTTAAACATAATTCACATTTATTAATATGATTTGTGACAAGATCTTGAATTTTTGGAAAATAGTATTGAGACTGAAGGTGTTTTGTAGTTTCTGTTATTCCATTGTGAGAATGTGAGTGATAGTCTGAAATTATTCGTATCTGTTCATCTTTATTAAGGATATCTTTCAGAAACGTATTAACTTTAACAATTTTTACGTTGGGTTCAAATATTTCGGAACATTTCCTGTAGGCCGATTGAATGAGATCGTCTTCTTCGCAGTATATATAGTACGTTTTCGTAGGGTCTATAATTTCGTGAAACATATTACCTAGTATAGTTTCGTCAATTCCTCTTCTGAGTGTTAAAGTGTATCTATTCTTCCCAAAAGGTTTTGTAAACACAATATCGTTTTTGTCACCGTATTTCAATAAAATTTGATAATGAGCGGAATTTAAAGATTTTTCAGATATTGGAAAATTAAACGCTGGATTTTCTTGTGCTGTATGTCTAGTTTCACCTGAATTGTTACTCTTTTCGTCATCGTCTGGTTGCGCATTTGATTGATTTGAGAAAGGGTTAGCGTTCAAAATATTGTCGGCTTCACTATTTGTTATCGATAAATTGGATTCTGAGCCGAACGTCGATATCTTTATTTTGATCACCTTTAATTAAGTCTAAATTCTTCTTTGCCGTATTCAAAGGGGGCACAACTATAATGTCACTAATAATGTTCACTTTAGGTTCCTTTCTAGCGGATTTCATAAGAGCCAAATTTTTTCTATTGCGTCTGTTGGAGATGATTTCATCTATAGCATTTATCTCGATTCTTGAGAGAGCATCAGCTACGTAGTTCTCTTTACCTTTTTTATATTTAATTTCAAAATTAAATTCTTCAAGTTTTAGTTTCCATCGAATAAGCCGTTGATTTGGTTCTTTCAATGAATGTAACCAAACTAAGGGTTTATGGTCAGTTTCTATGAGGAATTTTCTACCAAATAGATAGGGACGGAAATGTTTACAGCTGTCGATGATTGCAAGCAGTTCTTTTTCAATAGTACCATAATTCTTTTCGGCTGAATTCAATGTTCTTGAGTAGAATGCAATTGGGTGAGAGTTTTAAGAGATAACGCTTCCTATGGCAACATTACTAGCATCTGTAGTTAGAGTGAATATTTTTGAAAAATCGGGGTATGCAAGAACAGGGGCATTACAAATAATTTGTTTACATTTTTCGAATGAATCAATATATTCTTGATCTTTAAGATTTATTTTAGTACCTTTCTTAAGATATTTATTGATCGGATGGGAAATTTTGGCAAAATCTTTTATAAACTTTCGGTAATATGAAATCATACCAAGAAATGATCTTATTTGTTTCTCAGATTTCGGAAGGAGAAACGATTGAATTGCTTCAATTTTATTTGGGTTAGGTTTAATTCCATCTGGAGTGATGATATGTCCTAGAAATGCTACATCCTTTCTCAGGAATTCGGATTTATCTAACTGAATTTTTAAATTATAATTTTGAAGCTGTTGGAAAATTTGTTTTACATGTAATATATGTTCTTGAAGTGATCTAGAGAATATAACGATATCGTCCACATATACGAAACAGAACTTATAAAGGAATGGTCGTAGAATTGTATCCATAACCCTCTGGAATGTTGCTGGGGCGTTCTTTAGGCCAAATGGCATACGAGTATATTCGTAGTGACCATTGTCGACAGTGAAGGCAGTCTTCTCAGCCGAATCTGGATGAATTTCTATTTGGTGGAATCCTTGGGCAAGATCTAGTGTCGAAAAGTAAACACATCTGCCAAGATTGTCATGAATTTCGTCGATTCTGGGTAAAGGATATTTATCTTCGATAGTTTTTTCGTTTAATTTTCTATAGTCTATAACCATACGGAATTTCCTTTTTCCACTGGAGTCTAATTTTTTGGGGACAATCCAAACAAGGGAACTATAAGGAGAGATACTGGGTTTTATAATTTTATTATCTAGAAGTTTTTGGATCTGATTTTGTATCTCTTCTTTAAGATGGTATGGATATCTATATGACTTTTGATAAATAGGCTCTTCATCAGCAGTTCTAATGTTATGTTTGACAGCATGAGTGAAAGAAAGATCTGAGTTTTCGTTATAGAAGATGTTTTTGTATGCTTTGCATGTTGAAATGATGAGGCTTTTCTCCTCGGGGTTCAGATGTTCTGTTCGAATAAGTTTAGTAATGTCTATATCATTATTAATGTCATAATTTGGACTAGATTGCTTGAATGTTGATAGGGGTTGGACTGGAATTGGTTCATGGAAATTTACGGCAATTTGTGAGAATTGTAGATCTTGTTCAATTGGAATTTGTACGTATCCGTCTGAAACTGAAGTGATGCACTCAGGGATAGAAATATTGTTTAAAGAAATTTCTGGTAAAACTACAGGGCCGTTGTCAAGTGTTACAGGAATTTTCAATATAGGCTTATCAAGTTGTTCTGTGTATGGTTCAAATAAACCAGGATTTATTTCAAAATGAAATGGTATTTTAATATTTGCAATTTTTAATATATGATTCTTATAATCTATAAGAGCCTTAAGAATATCAAAATCTTGGCTACCAATAAGAGCATCGAATCTTTCGTGCCATGGGACTATAAACATGTCGAAAATATGTTCTATTCCAAAATCGTTTAATAGAGGATATTGACAACTCAATGAACCATTATAAGTGGTTTTAATTGATTTCACAGAAAATTTTGACTTGTAAATGTAATTGGAGAATAGTCTAAAGGCTGGTTCTGGATTGATTATCGAATTGGTTGCTCCTGGGTCAATTAATATCTTAAGATCTAATCCGGGAAGGTAAATGAAAGGTAGTTTTGGTGATGAGTTTATATTGTTGATATCGATTCCGAGGCTATTAATTAAAAATTTTCAGTTTCCTCATTTTCTTCGATATTTAAATTTTGGAACTGATCGTCTGTATTATCTATGTATGTCTGTTCGTTATGTGTGTATTCGTCTTGATAAGTACCGTAATCTTGATTTTCATCTTCGTTATAGTCTTGTTCGACGTTGAATAGTTCTTCTACCATTACTCTAGGGGGCCGGTTTGTTTAAAATGGTTCTGTGGTCTGTTTTGGGGCCTAAAAGTATGAGCTGTTGATATGCTCATCGGTGTGGGTTTGTAATTGTCATGTGGTTTCTGTTTTCTTTTGAAAACTTGTGAGTTAGAAGGGAATTGTTTGGGTGGGATGGGTTGATTTTCATTTGAAAATTTCGGAAGTATTTGTGGTCTAAATGGCTGATATTGGAAGGACTCATTTGGCAATTGAGGTTGGAATTGTTGGGGTTGAAATGGTTGACTAGGCATATGTGGCCTTAATTGTTGATATTGAACGGGAAAATGTGAATTTTGAGATCTGAATTGTTGGAAGTGGAGGGGTTGTTTATTCTGATAATTTGATGATTGAGATTTCTGGGGTGGACGTATTTTTGTTGACTTCTGAGCTCTAAGGAAGTTTGCAAATTCTATCTGGGACCTTTCGTTATCTAGTTTCTTACACTCAAACAGGGCATGTTCAAGGCTTGGAATTGAAATGTGAAGAAGATGATTTCGGTAGGGTTCTAACAGACCTGCTTTAAATATTGCAAGGGCTTGTTCAGTGTACATATTTTCTTTGGACTTACGAACACTTTCATCATTTGTATTGATTGCTAAATGTTCCTTAAGAATTTGTAATTTGGAAATAACTTCTTCATAGAATTCTGAAAAGGTTTGTGGATAGATTTGAATTGTGATAGTAAGATCGTGAGCTAGTAGCTCTTCGGACCTAGGATCTCCGAATCGTTCAGTAAGGGCTTTCTTCAGGCTAAGCCAAGTTTCGAAGGATTGGTTAATAATGACATCTCTAGTTGGACCAGAAAGTTTTGCTTTAATTTGTTCTAAGACTAGAGTGTTGAATAGATGATTGTCTTTTGTTTCTAGAAGGGTTATATATTTCTCGGACTGCCTAATAAAATATGCGAGGTCTTTCGAACCACCGGAATATTTGGGCAGGAGGTTGTTTGCCATTGTTATCTCAAGTTGGGTAATAGGGATAGGATTAGCCATGTTGTTTATTGTTTCGTCCGATTGAGAGATATCTAAATGTTCGAGTAATTTAAGTAAACTGTCTGTACGAATAGGTGATCTAGATCGACTACGATTATTGCTCATAAATAAATTCAACTAACAAAAAAAATATAAAAAAAAATACGAGAAATTAATCACTTCAATTTCAAAAAAAAATATGATCTATGAAAAACTAAATTGCAGAGAATGTGTTGTACATGCAAAAAAAAAATCGACTACTGGTATTTATTTTAAGTAAATCAATAAAATCAATCTTATTTTATAAAGAATATATTCACTGAAGGAACTATATTTCTTTACTAAATTCCACAGATGAGAATTAGCCAATAAATTAAATTAAAGGAAAATGACTTACAGGATAATGCACAAAAGGATCATTTGTAAGGTTCTTCCTTGTCTCTGGATTCACTGAAGGAACTGGAGCCAGTTTGACGACCTGGATTCCACTGAAGGGATCTGATGTGGGCCGGAGATATTTCTTCTTTGATGCACCTCGTAGTTGAACACAGTCACTAATGTCTTATCAAAAATTGTTCGAGATATCGTCTTAATTTCTTGATAGAAAACAGTAAAACGTCTACCGCACTGAAGGGGTAATTAATCGATTCACCGACGATATCCTGTTCGCAGCGCCAGTCAAGTTTTAATGACCGAAAAATAACTTTTTAAAAACGTTTATTCTAACATACAAGATTACATCAACAAGACAAAATTATATCTGAGATTATTATATGCATTACATGGTTTTATATTAAAATAAATGAAAGATCAGCATTAAGTTGTAATATGATCCAGTGAGACGTTGTGGAGCCGTGGTCTGGCTACATGACTCGCGTATGATGTTCATACTTCACGGGTTGCCTATACGCCAGGTGGCTTCATTGCCGCGCAATGCACTCTAAACCAATGCTACCTTCTAACCTCCTTGAGGTCAATGCGCCTGGACAAAATTGAGACGGCTATTTAGCATAATATCTTTGTATCGTAGTATCATGACACATTCCGGTAATTGACCACAGACAACAGAAAAATTTGAGTTCACCATAAAGGTGTTCGAGAAGCGGTTCAAACAAGTCCCAAACCGTCAGACGCCTGCGCAATTCAATTTACGATGAAATAATTGATTCCCAACTATTAGTAAAATGTTCGAGCAGCAGTCTGACGATTTCTAAACTAGTTCGGACTCAGTTTGAGACAGGCGCAGTTGAAGCTTCTTCTTCTTCTTCTTAGAGTATAGTGTTCTCTGTTGTTGGACTAATCCGTTTCAGAGAACACTGCCTCAGTCCTAAACTAAACCCTGGTTTTGTGTTTTGTCCATGAGTCTTTCATTGTTCTCTCTTATCCTTCATATCTATCGGCATAATCGTTTGCTCTATGACGACGAAATTGTAAGAAAGTGGAAGGGGTAGTTTGCAAACTGCGGTTGGTGGTTGGTGTTCGAGCAGAACAAAATTCCAAACCACTTGGAAACTGTTTCAATCCGCACATGCTCATTTTAAACAATTGTCAAACCGTCCCAAACTACTGCTCGAACACCCTTCATGTTACCCGACTCAGCGTCTCTCCCTGTTTTACCCTACAGAAACAGAGTTTCACAATATTTATAGTACAAGGCACGCTCATGATATCTTATAAGCATTTGGAAACAAGCAACAATTTGAATCTCAATATTCTTGAAATGGGAAATATAAACGTGAAATCTCAGTCTTCATCGAGTGACTATCGTGTATATAGGGAACACCATTAATGGATACGTCACATTGAAGTCAGACAGATGCTATAAAGGTCGTAACAAGTGCTTTCTGAACTTGCAATGCAGCAATAAAATGAAAGTGCTTATGAAGTAGTCGCTCACAAGAGTCTCTAAAGAAGTTGTATTTGCTAATATCCACGAAGATGTTTCTCATAAGTTGGGAGAAACTCATTGCTTTAGATATTGATCATAAATACATTTATTATGGTCTATAACTTGTTTATTAAATTAAATCTAGTTAGATAGTTTCAAATTGGTATGTTGAAAATCAAATGGTAGCAATAAATCTGAATAATAAGTATCCAAATGGAGGTTGCTAAATATCATATACTGATACTGTTTTTTTTACTTCTATTTGAATAACCTCAATCCTTCTCTAAAGATAGCAGATATTTTTATCTTAACCCCCACTCTATCATTAGCAGTAACAGTCATATCACCAAATCCTAGTCATTCAGTTATAAGGTTTCCATTTTTTTGTCGTTGATGGCCATCTAATCTCAATATCGCCTCTTTCGATTTCGCGTTACTTGAAGATTCCAATGATTTCCAGGTTAATCGTATAATACCTCTATATATGGTTAACTCTGATATTTACAATATTATAGATAATATATTTGATTCTGATAAATCGTCCATCAATGGAAAGCTTAAATTTTTAGTGTGGGATGACAATATTTAACAAATATCTCAGACAAAAGAACTGCTACTTTAATTCGTTTTCAAGATCAGAAAAATTGAACAAAGAGTTTTTATATATTTTTTTAGGCTAACTGATACAAATTTAGTAGAAAACTTCATATTGCTGGCTTTGCATGAAATAAAATCTGCCCTAATTCTTTCCGAAACTGTTTTGAAGCGTAATGTGTGAGCGTCAAATCTCTTCGAAAGATAATTTAATATCTACTCAAGTGTGTAAATCCATGCCAAGATAAGAGAAATCATCCTAAATTCAACTCTTTCTCCATCTTGTCCGACGAGTTCCTAAATCTTGTAGATTCAAAGTCTTATAACATTCATAGACTCGAATTAGCTTCTCTCTTATTAACGCAATTGTAGTCTAGAAGAGAATAAATTTCAAGCTATTGGTGAATGAAAGAATGAAAATAGCAGCCAAGAAGATTTCCATTGGCCAAAAGAGACGAAGCTGAGAAAATGATTCAAGAAATGAGCAAACAAGGAGTCATTGAGCCATCAAATAGTTCATGGAGAAAAAGGATGGTTCTACAAGATTACCGACTTCTGAATTCAGTCACTAAGAAGGATATATTAAACCCTAGATACTCTCTCTGGGTTACGATGGTTTTCTACACTAGATCTGAAAAGTAGATACTGGCAAGCTGGAATGGATCCCGCAGATCGAGAAAAGACTACTTTCTCGATAGGATCAGGGTTCTGGCAATTCACTGTGATGCCGTTTGTACAATTCAATACTCCCGCTATACTTGAGGGCTCATGGAAGAAGTTTTGAGAGGACTCACATGGCAAACCTGCCTAATGTATTTAGATGACGTGATTGTGGTAGGAGAATCATTTGAAGAACACTTGAAGAATTTAAGAGAAGTTTTCCAACGATTACCTGAAGCCAACCTGAAGCTAAGTCCTAAGAGATGTCATCTGTTCCGACGTGAAGTAAGATATCTGAGTTACATAGTATCTGGGGACGGCGTCACGGCAGATCCAGAAAAGATAACAGCTATTAAGGAATGGCCTATTCCCAAGAACAAGCATGATATTATAAGTTTTCTGGGCTTGTGTACCTGCTACCGACTGTTCGTGGAAGGTTTTGCCAACATCGCTAAGCCTTTAACTAAATTAACAGAAGAAAACAAAGAATATTCGTGGAATGACGAGTGTCAGAGAGCTTTCGAACAACTGCAAGAAGCTGTTATCAGCGCACCAATCTTGGGCTATCCTAGGCAAGACGGAAAATTCGTGTTGGACACAGATGCCAGTAATACAGGAGGAGAAAGTGATTAACTACTTCAGCAAGGTTTTTTCGAAATCAGAGAGGAATTATTGCATTACCAGACGGGACCTGTTGAGAGTAGTGAAAGCCTGCAAACACTTTCATAAGTATTTGTATGGTCGCCGCTTTCTAGTTAGAACTGACCATGCAGCGTTGAAGTGGCTCCTGCAATTCCGTAATCCTGAAAGACAAGTGTCAAGATGGTTGGAACGTCTTCAGGAATATAACTATGACATCGAGCATAGGACAGGAAAAAATCATGGGAACGCAGATGACCTATCCAGAAGACCGTGCAACTAGAACTGCACCCACTGTTCGCCGATGGAAGACAGGTTTTGCCCCATACGACGAAAAACTGTAGAGAATGAGGAATGGCAGCCCGAACAAATGAAACTGGCCCAAGAGGACGACCCATGTTTGAAAGATTACTCCCAAGATTACTTGGAGTGGATGCGCCGTGAGGACAGGCCGTCTTGGAAGGACATGAGTTTACGAAGCCCGGAAGTGACGGCTTATTGGAGTCAATGGGACTGTCTTCTGTTAAGAGATGATCTGCTATACAGAACCTTTGAGTCTGAATGAATCACTGAATCTAGATTACAACTAGTTGTGCCAAGAAGTCAGCTACATGATGGAGTCTCGGGTGGGCATTTTGGAATCACTAAAACTGCAGAAGTTTCGAAAGCGATTCTATTGGGTGAATTGCAAAGAAGATGTGAGACAGTATAATGTTGGGAGTCCCATGGAGCGAGTTGCTGTAGATATTGCGGGGCCATTTCTTGAAATAGATAATGGGAATAAGTATATCCTGATAGCCATGGTTTACTTCACAAAGTGGACAGAGGCATACGCAATCCCTAATCAAGAAGCATCGACCGTCACCTACTGGTTAAAGAGTTTTTTTCACGTTTTGGCGTTCCGACCAAGGAAGTCTAGTAGGTGCGAAGAAGACCAGAACAACCCCTTTGCATCCTAAATCGGACGGAATGGTATAGAGGATGAATCAAACCATAGGGAAGCACCTCTCTAAGGTTGTCTCAGAACATCAGAGAGATTGGGATCAGTACATCCATTTGTTCCTGATGGCCTATAAGGCGGCTGTGAATGAAACAACTGGTCAGATTCTTCCTTGTTTAATGTTGAGGCGCAAGTAACATCTGTGACCAGGAATTCGGCCGCAGACCTACAGAGGAGAGTGTCGCAGGACCAGGATACGTTGATCAATTGAGAGTCAGAATGGAAAAAGTCCACGAGTTAGCCAGACAGAACTTTCAGCTTGCCAGTGATCGAATGAAACACCACTACAATATTCGATCCGCTAATGGAATCTTCAAGGTGGGGACCTGGTTTGGCTCTATAATTTCCAACGACGTCGAGGCCTTTGAAATTATGAATAGGATAAATGACCTCATCTATTGTATCTAAAAGTTACCGAGGGGAAAACCTACAGTGGTGCACATGAACCGACTCTTACCATACGCTGGATCAAACATACAGCAGTAGGAAACGGATAACAACCCGAAGCATCGAGAAAATGAGGTTAGGCATAATAAATACCGACGCCGATCGCAGAATAGTTAGTTAGTCAGTTGAGCGTGAATCTACATTAGTGCAGAGAACACTGAATATAATTAGAGCGCTAAGTAGTGCTTTGAATATAAATAGTTGTGTAATTATTAGTGTAAATAAAGACGTGAAAATAAATCGAACCCAGTTTAATTATAACTCTCGATACAATATCATCTATGGAGAACGCATCATTTCTCAAATTAGGGATATACAAATTCATATTTATACTTTAGCTAAGAAATAAAACGTGTTCCACCGTTTTTGAAAACTTAAACCTCTAGGACTCTAGGCGGTTCATCAGGGGATAACATTAATTATTTTTTTATCTACAGTCCAACTAAACTATTTTATGGAGCGTTGCTGGACTGTGATCATATTTTGTCTATGTTGGCTGATTGTAGAGTCCTCAAATATTGACAGACTTACGTTTTTTCTGGAAACAGGAATTGGGAATGAGATTTCGGTATTTTCTTCTTCTAGACGAAGTTGTGAGCATACTCAAGTAGAATATAAAAGATGCAGATGTTTCAAAACATTTTATTTTTTATGTTAAGAACACATAGGTAATAACAATATTATTATAATAACAATTATATTGTTTATTTGCGGCTATATATAGATTTGAATTTTCAATATGGTTCATTGATGACAGCTGCACTGATGCTATGTTTACTTTTTCCCATTTTCTTTGGCAGTACAGTCCATGTATCCATACATGGATCGAAAAAATAATGAAATAAACAAATAAAACATTTAACTCACTTCATGATCATTCTTTAAATAAGATTAGATAAATGTATCTTACTTTCTGTTTGCGGTTTTCAAATTATTTCGTCATTAATTTTAATAAATATAAAGTAAATTGAAAGTGCAGGAATAATCAGAAATATTCAAACTGAGAATGCAGTGTGTGTGAAGTTGGTTTTAATCCCATTGAATCTCACCTCCACAGAATTAAGAGATCCGTCTTTATCATTTATTCCACCAACAACGTAAATTAGTTCATGTGTAGCAACCAAACCTGGTGTTGCTCGTTTAACTTTCAAATCAGCCAATCTGGTCCATTTTTGATTAGCCGAATTGAAGACTTCCACACATTTAAGAGAATCAGTTTTATTCTTTCCTGCCACTACATATAATTGTCCATCGAGCGCAGCCACGCCTTGAAAAATGATTTTTAAGAAATTTTAATTTCTTTTATTAGAGTTAATGCCAGATGATTTAGAATAGGTATTCTTGATTGAGTCTTATTCCATTGTGAAAAGAAAAAAAATGTCATGTGCTTTGCAAAGATACAAAAAAATGGGAAAAAAATAACAAGATTATTTTACTAATAAGCATAAGAAAAAAGAGGAATACTTTTAATTAAGGAGAATTGAATTTGTACGAATCAAACATAATTTTATAATATAAAATATAAATAATATAAAATCGATGTATTTTAATAAGTTACTAAGTTGATAAGTTTATAGCTTACCAGGTCCACATCTTCCGACAGACATATCGGGAACACGCGTCCATGAATTCGTCTCTGTGGTATAATATTCCACTGATGTCAAATAAGTGTCATTCCGACCACCAACCTAAAATTATTGACTAATCTAAGAGCAAAGAATTTCGAATTCAATTTAAACATTGAAAATCATCTGATCAACTGATTAGTTTGATCCAAATTTTTAACCTTGAAATCTACCATAATATGAACAATTTCAATGCATTTCCCATAGATCAAAAAATTATAAATAATAAAATTTTAACTGGAGAATTTTTTTTGAATCGCTGGTGGCCAATATGAAGTTTGTTATATCCGAGATGAAGAAACCAAAGACATATTCTATGAGCAGCTCGGGCAACTTATCGAAACCCTACCCAAACAGGACATGCATATTTTACTAGGAGACTTCAATACTAAAGTGGGGAAAAAGGAAGCCTTCAGTCCCAGTATTGGAAAACATAGCGTCCAAGTGGGGACTAGTGGCAACGGAATACGACTGGTAGATCAATTTCAAGAGAAACTCAAAGACCAAGAGATAGAAGGCCAGTTTCAAAACATGATACAGAACCAACTGGAAGAAACAACAACTGAAGATGACGTGGATAAGATGTGAGGAAATCTCAAACAGATACTGGAAAAAACATCTGAAAAAGTCCTAGGCCTAAGACAAAATACTAGAAGAAAGCAATTGTTCGACATAAAATTCTTGGAAGCATCAAATGACAGAAATCATTCGAGACAGATTATGATACATCGACCAACAGAAAGAAACAAAGAGGAATCTAGAATAGCAAGAACGAAAGCTAGGAACCTTATGAGAAAGAAGAAAATAAAATTCCACAAACAGAAAGTCAGGAACATCCATGAAGAGTATACCAAAAAGGCTAGAGCATACTTCAGTGAGATTGCTGGAATAAAAAGAAGCTATCAACCCCGAACCCAGAACTTTCTAAGAGTGAATAATAAGCTCATTACTGATAATATTGAGATCATCAACAACTGGGCGCAATACTTCCAGCAGCTGCTAACTGTCGCTCAAGATGACTTTGCATCAGACACAAGGGTACAAACAGATGAGATAATGGACATACCACCCTCTTATTCCTGGGGGGTGATGGTATTCCCTCGGAGTGTTTGAAACATGGTGGAGAGAACCTAAATCAACCCATACATCAGCTAGTGATGAAGATATGGATGTCAGAGAGTATCCTGGATGACTCGAGACAGGGGGTTGTCCCGATAACCAAAAAAGGAGACAGGATTGTATGTGACAACTACAGAGGTATTACGCTTCTGAATACCACTTACAAAGTGCTGACCAACATCGTGTACTGGCAAGACTGGGGCCATATGCCGAAGAAACCGTGAGTGAATACCAAAATGTGGCTTTAGACAGGGCCGCTCTACCATTCACCAATTATTTACAATTAAACAACTAATGGAAAAGAGCTGAGAGTTTGACCGCAACTTACACAAACTATTTGTGGATTTCAGGCAGGCCTACGACAGTGTCGGGAGAGTACAACTTTGGAGAGCTTTGTAGGAACAGGTTTCCCAATAAATAATAAATAAATAAATCACTTTGTAACGTGCAAAGGGGAACAGCCGCCGGTATTGGCTACAAAGTAGCGGCATCCGTTTGAAGTAAGCGCGCGATATATGCTGTGGTTGGAAATACCAAAAGCGGCGTTAACAAAGAGAGCGACGGCAGCAGTCGGCGTCTTCTGTTAAAATGCCGACAAAACGAATTTCGAGAAGCGTACAGTGGCGGCTTTCGTGTCAAAGACCAGAAGCCGCCCGAATGCTCTGGATCCTTTATCGGGTATATATATGGGAGAATTTTCGGCAAGAAGACAGAATGAAAAAGGCAGTGTGAATAAATAGAATAGTCCGAGTATGTTAGAGAGAATATAGTAAAGTTAAGTTGTAATTTATATTATTTTGAATGTAAATAAAGTTAATTTAATAACTTTAAATTAGTCTCACTTATCTGCGAACCCGCATACGCAACAATTTGGTGTTAGAAGAGGGATAAGTGAGTGAAGAGGCTTTTGTCTATGGTGAACACCTGTAAGCAGACAGAAAAAATGGAAGAACAACTAAATAAGTTATTCTCCGATTTTTCGAGAAAACAAGAAGAACTGCGACAACAAGAAAAGAAAGAAGAGGAAGAGCGAAGGCTGCGAGAAGAACAGAAAAAAGAGGAACAACTAACTAAGTTATTCTCCGATTTTTCGAGTAAACAAGAAGAACTACGACATCGAGATTTCGAGCAGGTTGCAGGATTGTTCCGAAATGTCCATCAAGAAATCGAGACTATAAAACAAGAAGTTCGAGAAGAAATTGGAACAGTTCGAGAAGAAATTGGGACAGTTCGAAGAGTTTGAGGAGAAGTATCGAAGACTAGAGAAAGAGATGAAGAAGAAACGAGATACCAACCAAGACGAAAGCAGCAAAATGGACACGTCGGCGATCACAACAGCCAATGAAAAACTTAAACCACCAACATTTGACGGCGAAATATCCTGGGCTATGTACAAACGTCAGTTTGAGGCAGCAGCTAATGCAAATAGATGGGATCAGCAGCAGAAAGCAACAGCGTTGGTATTGGCTTTGCGAGGAAAGGCGCTTGAAATACTTCAAAACATTCCTGAAGCCAAACAAACTGATTATTCGGCTGTTGCGGGCGCCTTGGAACTAAGATACGGCAACAAATATCTTAGCCAAGTGTATCAGAGCCAGCTGAAGAGCAGAACTCAAGGTTCAACGGAGTCACTGCAGGAATTCAGCAGTAGCATTGAGAGCATGGTACGACTGGCTTATCCACAGGCCCCGGACGAATTCATCGAGCAAATTAGTGTCCAATACTTCATTGATGGAGTTCGAGATATCGATATGCAGCAAGCGTTGAGACTAAGTAGGCATAACACCTTAGCCGAAACAGTTGTCCAGGCACTGGAATACGAAGCTTCCAAAAACGCTTCTATGAATCGTCGCAGCAAATTAACAGAAGTCAGGGTGTCAGACGAACCACAAGACAATGCAGATTTCTTTAAGAAGTTGGAGGCGATGTTCCAGAAATTCTGCTCTCGAGGAAGCAAGGAGTCTGGATATAGAAAAGTGATTAAGTGTTACAATTGCAACCGAGAGGGACATATAAGTAGAAACTGCAGGCGACGACCCAGATCTGAAGAACGAAATGTTCAGAGAGAGAATACCCGACTTCAGGAAAACTCAACCTCGCCAGTGTAAGGGGGCGAACGCTGGCGACCACTGATTATCAAGCCCCCAAGTTACATTTGTACTCCATCAAGAAGAGCTGTGAGAGCCTCGTTGTCCAAGGTTTTATCAACGGCAAGAAATGTGATTTGACTATCGACACGGGGGCAACAAGGTCAGTGGTACGCCCCGACATGGTTTCCAAAGAATCTATCGTGCAGCACAACATCAAGCCAATACCTGAAACTGCAAAAGGATATTTGATAAATGTTTTTGGAGAGACCACCACCACTTTGGAAATTGGCAATGCACAAGTAAAGATAAATGCAATCGTGGCTGACATAGTGGATGAATTTACAGTAGGCTTAGACGTTTTGGAAAACTTCAATTTTATCACAGTGGACTTTAAAAACAGAATGTTAAGAGTGGGCAACGAGGAAATATTTTTCTCAGCATCTTCGAACAAGAACTGTCCTGTTAAAATAATCGTCACCGAAGATATACGAATACCTGGAAATAGTGAGAAGATCGTGAAGGCGCACCTAGAAGAACAACTGGAAGGAGTTAACACTATGGTTTTTGAACCAAACGAGAACAAAGAGAACGGGGCTCTTTTGGCTAGGTGCTTAGTTAATTCCAACGATATTATTCCAGTGAGGGTAGCCAATTTAACTGTAAACAGAATGACTTTGAAGAAAGGGGAAGTAATCGGTACCTGTTCGCCAGTCTCCCGTGTAACAAGATGTGAGCAAGAGGAATCCGTTTCAAAAGATGTACATTTGTCCCAAGAGCTAATGGAGAGTTTTAAGAAGACCTGGAAACATCTTAGCGAACAGGAAAAGAAAAAGGCCATCGAGTTTGTAAAGCAAGAAGCTGATGTTTTCGTGCAAGGAAAAATTACAGGGCGAACGAACTTAGTCGAACATCGGATCAACACGGGAAATGCTGTACCTATTCGCCAACCTCCACGAAGACTTCCTTTTGTAAAACAACAGCAAGTTAACACCATGGTTCAAGAAATGCTGAAGGATGGCGTCATAGAAGAATCCAGCAGTCCTTGGTCATCACCGGTTGTGCTGGTGACGAAGAAGGATGGTTCGACGAGGTTCTGTGTGGATTACAGGAGGTTAAATGATGTAACGAAGACAGCTACCCATTACCCCGAATTGACGATACCTTAAATACCTTAGCTGAATCCAGGTGGTTCTCAACTCTTGACCTGAAAAGTGGATATTGGCAGGTAGAGCTAAACAAGGAAGATAAAGAGAAAACGGCCTTTACAGCTGGAAACGGCCTATATCAATTCAATGTCATGCCGTTTGGATTATGTAATGCGCCTGCCACTTTTGAAAGGTTAATGGAATTAGTTCTGCGAGGACTAACTTGGGAAACCTGCCTGGTGTACTTGGATAATGTAATGGTGATTGGCAAAGATTTCGACGAACATCAATCGACTCTGAAGAAAGTATTCGCCAGGATCCGAAGTGCTAATCTCCGCAAAGAAATGCGTTCTATTCCAGGAAAAAGTCAACTTTCTCGGACACGTCGTATCATTGAAGGGTCCGAAGACACGATCCCGAGGGAAAATGAAGCAGTATCTGTCAGGTGAACCTTGGGAAAGAATTGCGGTGGACATTGCAGGACCATTCCCTACGACAGATTCTGGAAATAAGTACATTATGGTCTGGAAAACGTGATTTCCAGACACGGAGTACCCTTGGAGCTGCATACCGATCAAGGTAGAAATTTTGAATCCGAAGTATGGACGCAGTTAATGAGGTTGCTGGGAATACGGATAACACGAACAACCCCACTTCATCCACAGTCAGATGGAATGGTTGAGAGGCACAATAGGACCATCAATCAATACCTCTCACTATTTGTGGATGAGCACCAACGTAACTGGGATAAACTGGTACCTCTCTTTCTCCTGGCCTACCGAAGTTCCCAGCATGAATCTTCTGGCTATACACCATCGATGCTCTTGTCTGGAAGAGAAATGAAGCTCCCCGTAGATCTGATGTTTGGCAGACCATCAGCCGACGATCATTAAGAAGTGTCTCTTCCACATTATGTAGCTGACCTACAGAGGCGACTTAGACTGGTCCACGATTTTGCCAGACAAAAGCTCCAGTTGAAGAGCGACAAAATGAAGATGAGACTTGACAAAAGGCAGTCATTAAACTCTTTTAATGAAGGCGATGCAGTTTGGTTGTACCAGCCACAGCGAAGGAGAGGATTAAGTCCGAAGTTGCAAAGACCTTGGGAAGGACCATATCGCATTGTCAAAAAGATTAATGACTTGGTGTACAGGATCCAACTTTCGCCAAGAGCCAAGCCAAAAGTGGTGCACGTGGAAAGACTGAGTCCGTATCGAGGAGATAATCCACCGGTCTTGGGGCAAACGGAAGAAGCTGTTCGGGGCGAACAGCTTTAAGGGAGGGAGCAGTGTAACGTGCAAAGGGGAACAGCCGCCGGTATTGGCTACAAAGTAGCGGCATCCGTTTGAAGTAAGCGCGCGATATATGCTGTGGTTGGAAATACCAAAAGCGGCGTTAACAAAGAGAGCGACGGCAGCAGTCGGCGTCTTCTGTTAAAATGCCGACAAAACGAATTTCGAGAAGCGTACAGTGGCGGCTTTCGTGTCAAAGACCAGAAGCCGCCCGAATGCTCTGAATGAATGAAGAGAATGAAAAAGGCAGTGTGAATAAATAGAATAGTCCGAGTAAGTTAGAGAGAATATAGTAAAGTTAAGTTGTAATTTATATTATTTTGAGTGTAAATAAAGTTAATTTAATAACTCTAAATTAGTCTCACTTATCTGCAAACCCGCATACGCAACAACTTTATTGTTCAGAGAATTGTACAATGAATAGACCATGCACAACAAAATGAATTGGCGTCAAACAAAGTGTAGGAATAAAGAATAATATTATATTTTTTTAAGAAAAGACTCAACATTTAATAAGACACTTATTCAAAAAAATCAACAATACTGTAGGGCTCAACATTCAAAATTAGATGAAAAACCTTCCTTTTGAACAATTTAAAATTATTTTCACACTTTAGCTGATCTGGAAGTTTGTTAAAAAATTGTATACACGAATATGTGGTTGTCTTCTCTCTGGTAGCCAGTCTATGCTGAGGGACAGCATAGCCCGTGAATCTAGTATTGTGTTGGTGATTTTGCTCATGCTTACCGAATTTACTTTTGTTTTTGAATAAAAATAACAAGCATTCGAGCACATAGATGCCAGGAAAACTAAGGATCCCCAGCTCTCGAAATTTACCTCTACACGACTGTTTAAGAGACATTCCTAGCATTACTCGTACGACTCTCTTCTGAATTAGGAACGCTCTCCGAGACTCGGTTACGCCTCCCCAAAAAATGACCCCAAACCGAAGTCGAGAATAAAAGTTTGCGTAATATATGGTCATTAAAGTTTTTATACTTAAATAGTTCTTGAGTACTCTGTGTAGCAAACTGAGTTCAACTTTTGGCATACTTCCGTTATGTGATTACTCCAACTAAAGATCTGATCAAGTTGAAGACCCAAAAATTTGGTGCTCACAACAAAGGTCACCTCTCTTGAACCCATCACAGCAGTGTCTGAAAAATCTAAGTTTCTTTGCTTGGTACGAAAACATACATACTTTGTTTTGTCATCGTTAAGTGTAAGTCTGTTTTTTTGTGAACCAGTTTCGCGCTCTTTCCAACGACATGTCAGCAGAGTTCAGAAGACTCTCAAGTGAGGCTTCTGCAATCAAGATGCTGGTGTCATCAGCATAGTTGATGAGGTGTTGTCCCAACCCGACGACCTCTCCGGGTAGGTCATTGATGTAAAACACAAACAAGATAGGCCCCATCACACTACCCTGTGGGATGCCGAGCGAAATCAATTTCTCCTGCGAGAAGTATTTTTTATTTTCACTTTCTATCAACACCGTCTGTCTCCGCCCCGAGAGATATGATTTGACCCACGAGAGAGACACACCCCTCACTCCATATCTGTACAATTTCTCAAAAAGTTTATTATAATTTAAGCAGTCAAACGCCTTTGATAGATCTAGGAAGATTCCCATTAATGTTTGTTTATCCTCCTTACCTGATATTATATTTTCAATGAAATCATAGACGGCTGTTTCAATTGATTTGCCTTTAAGGTACCCATGTTGTGAATTACTGATTAATTTATATTGACAGAAGAAATTTATAAGTCTGTTAGACATGGCTATTTCAAACAATTTAGAGAAAGAAGAGATTAAGCTTATAGGTCGATAATTTTCCATCAAAGATGCGTCTCCTTTTTTATAAATCGGCTTAACTATTGCTAATTTTAAGCTGTT
The DNA here is from genome assembly GCA_958507055.1 of Crioceris asparagi. Classification (NCBI taxonomy): domain Eukaryota; kingdom Metazoa; phylum Arthropoda; class Insecta; order Coleoptera; family Chrysomelidae; genus Crioceris; species Crioceris asparagi. Next base: position 28,466 of record CAUEHI010000584.1, read on the forward strand.
AGGAAAAATACCGTGCTTGAATGAATTGTTTATGATATGGCATAAAGGCAAGGCCAGCTCATGCGCACACTTTTTGATTAGACTATTGGATACTTCATCGTGGCCCGAACTGGTTTTATTTTTCAGCTTTTTTATTATATCAAGTACCTCAGCCACTGTTACTGGCGAGGTGAAAAATGATGCGGTATTCTGAGAAAAGTTGCATGAGAACTTTTGGTTAGGTAGGTTTTCAATCTGTTTCAGTGCTGCGCTAAGATAAAAGTTATTAAAGCTTTCACTAACTTCTTGTGGGTCCCCTTTAATTTTGAGGTCATGCTCGACCCTACTTTTTCCCGTTACTTCACCCACTACCCGCCAAACACTCTTGGACTTGTTATCGCAACCAGTTATTTTTTGATCATATAAATATTTTCTAGAGTCTGTAAGCAATTTATTATATCTTTTTCTACAGGACTTCTTCTTCTAAATATCTATTGTCATATCTACTGAGTATCAATAACAAATCCAGTTCACTCTTGCAAGCTTTCAATAGGGGATTATCAAAGTTAGTTTTTTTTGGTCTTACATTTATAAGAACAAATGGAAAAGAATTGTTAAAAATTGGTATAAAAATACTCATAAAACTGCTCCACTGAGTCTCAACGTCATGGTCACTCACCTCAAATATGCTGTACCAGGATTGCTCTGCAAGCATCCCCTGAAACATTTCTTTGTTTCGAGAGCCGAAAACCCTTTTCCTCACCTTGCTTTTAAGATTGCTTAGAACGGATTTAAAATGTATTGCTTGCCCCGTATGATCTGATAAGTGTGTACTTATGACTACCGAGTCATAGGTATCGATATTTGTATAAATATTGTCGATACAACTCTTAGTTGTAGCACATATTCGTGTATATTCTAAAATTGAAGGACGCAAGTTAAAAGAACCCAATAAAGACAGAAGATCAGTACACTTTGCCTCTTTACTCATAATATCTAAGTTAAAATCTCCTGCTAAAAATATATAGCAACCCTCTTCGATCACTTTCACGAGTACACTTTCAATCTTTTCAAAGAAGTGTTCTACATCAGATTGTGGAGTGCGATAAACACACATAATAATTGCGCGTTGTTTGTACAGTTGGACCTCAACACAAGAAAGTTCACAGATTTCCATTTCTGAGACACAGGTAATGTCACTTCGCTCTCTTCAGTGTAACCCTTGCTTAATGTAGATAGCTGTACCTCCATGTGTACCAATGGTTGGTCTACAGTATGATTATGCTAAACTAAAACCTCTTAGGGAGTATGCTGCCAGCTGGTCGCTGGTTTGCCAATGTTCGCTTATACAAAGGGCAATGCAGTTTTTCTGTTCATAGACAAATTGTTCAATTTGATTGAGACAGTTCCCAATTGACTGGACATTTTGATGTAGGATGCTATTGCTCGTGTTTGCTTCATGAGTGGAACTCTGGTTTGTGTTTTTGGATAATGTTGCTGAGTATTTTTTACGTTCCGTTTGTTGACTAAAAAATTCCCAAGGGCTTCCAGAGAGTCCTTGTGTCTTGAGAATATAAACCTTTTTATACCCACATGTTCAGGCCAAAATTCTGGGTTATATAACTCGTCCTTTTTATTAAGCGGTGCTATCACTACAAAACTTTTCTGGGTTTTTACATTGGAAGACAATTCTTTGACTATTACTGTCTCATTTTCAAATCCCTGTTTATCCTTAATGTATTTCAATACTATATTCTCTGTTACATGATTGTTTACTCTATTGATATAAAGCCAAGCCCTTCTGTCTCGACCCGAAAATCCATTTTTCCTGTCATCAGAACTTGTTTGGGCAATTCCAAGACGTTTTCTAGAATTCCTATTTTGTTTGTTCTTTTGGAATTGGAAACCATCATCGCCGTTAGATTTTCTTAGGTTCTAGGTAGACTCTTCACTGTTATATATATATATATATATATATATATATATATATATATATATATATATATAAATATTTTTTACAAAAAATGGACCGACGTTATTAGTTGGTGCACTGAAAAGTTCAAAATAATATTTATTCTATTGGTACTGTTACTTTTGAAGTTGTACAGTTGCAGTTAGATTGATAACTTTTGGCACTAACTTCAAAAGTACCAGCACCAATAGAATTAATATTAATTCGTATTTTTCAGTTCACCAACTAATAACGTCGGTCCAATTTTTGTAAAAAATATTAATTTCAAACTTTTCAGTGTGTAACACACGAAAATCGTTGAACGTTCACTAATACCAAAAAAGATAGTACTTATCCTATTACCCACGTATATTTTTTGCTTGTACTTGTTATTATGTAGAGATCTCAGAACATCGCTACGGAAATACGCATAAGTATTTTAGATTTAACCATTTACCACCGATTAACTCGAAAACCGTAACTCTAAGGAAAAAATGTTCATTATAAATGTTGCTACAAATATTATTGTCTTCCATTTGGTATCAAGAAATTTTCAGTTTTCGAAAGAAATTGTCCCTTCCACATAGCAAAAATACCCATATGTGAGATTTTAAAACGAATGTAGCACGAAAACCGTAACTCTTTTGAAAAAATGTACAATTTAAACGTTTCCGGATATTGTCCTTTAATCCTGGCATCTCGAATTTTCCATTTTCGAGAAAACATGAAGCCTCCACCCCTTTCGGGGGATGTTTTCGGAGGGAAGGAGATATAGGATTTGAGTTTTTACGACCATTTCTCAAATCTCCTCTTTTAAATGAATCAAAAATCATCAAAATCGGAGAATGTTTACTATATACAAGGCGCGAACAAAAAAAAAGCAGTCGAATTGTATACCTCCTCCGTTCGGGGTTCGTCGGTCAAAAAAATTGATCAGAATGACGCAAGCATGTATCCTGTAGCAAGATAGATAAGGGTGGGGCGGGAATTCTTGTCTACATTTGAAATCAGCAATGGTTATTCAACATAGCTTTGGAGTGAGTCATGAGGAAAGCTGAAATCCATAATTGTCGAAACCTGTTCTCTAACAATGGCCGAAAGTGCTGCTGGATTTTGCGGATGATGTGAACATAGTTATAGTACACTAGATATCAAAGGTACCTTAATCTCATTTAAAAACAAAGTACGCACCGTGGAACTCAGAGTCAATGAGGATAGAACCAAATATAAATATGTACAATCTGTCAGAATAAGATTCACTACCCGCCTATCTCAGAAACTATGAAAGATACGAAAAAAAGTAATGAAATAAAATTTTGGTGAATCTCTATGAATTTTTTATTTTTATTACTGCCATACAGGGTGTTTCACATATCTGATACAGGTATCAACTTTCTTATTTTAAATGGATCACCCTATATATTTTTTTAGTTTTGGATTCTTCATAAAATTTTAGGTTCACTTTGTGTAACAGACTCTATGCCTAGTATTTATAGTTTTTGAGATTTTATCATTTTTGTGAAAAATGCATCATTAGTAGTAATTCATACCGTAAATTGAAGAGTCACTTTAATAAATCTAACAAGCAGAGGTGAAAATTTGTTGTAACTAAACTAGAAACAATCTCTGGCAATATAGAGGGTGAGTACGAAAGCGATGAAAACTTTGTATTGAATATTATCAACTATCTCCGAATTTTTAAATGCAAACCACATTTTTTTCTGTTGCACTGTATCATACGTCTAAAAATAAGGGTACTTTCAGTTTACTTCCCTATACCTAATATCAAGAGTTTCTGAGATAAAAGCCAACATTTCAAATTCTGACATGAGGTTCATTTTCGTTAACGTAGGGGTTGCTATGGAAAAAATTACATCTTGATTGTTTAATTAAATGTCAAACTGTCAGTTGGGTGTGCTTTTGTAGAACCTGACCACTCTATCATAGTGTTAAAAAATGTATTCTGATCAAGGAAAGTTTGATTTGTTTCAACATTTTATTATTAGCAATAGAAATATTGCCCTAACAATTAGAGACTATCGACGATACTTCCCTGAAAGAAGAATTCCAGACAAATTAATTTTTCAGTGAATCAGACAAGGCCTAAGAAATCACAGTGTTATGAAATATAAAATGAGAAACAAATTACCTAATGTTTTGACAGAAGAAACGCAGCAAAATATAAGTTATGGGAGCCACAACGCTGACGGTATGAAAATCATCGTCCGTTCTCACACTAGAAGTGCTGACTCCGTGAGACCGTCCGAAGAACCTTTTCACATGCGTTTACCCATAATATGCCATTTTATCCTGTTCTTTGCTTTCTTGCTTGTAATAAAACTTTTTAAAAACTATTTTCGTTAACCGAAAACCATTATTGGCGCAGTCAGTCGTTTTTGTGCAGTTTTTGGCTAAACTACGGTAGAATACGTATTTCTGGACACTAACGCGGATCTTAGTCCCTTGGCACTACAGAACCTCCACAGTTCCACAAGTGTTTGGTACACCTGAGGACAACGCAAGGACCCAAAGCAGAATCGCTCAACAGAGAAACAATGACAAAGTAAGTCCAAATTCCTGTTATTTCCTTATTTTCTCCGTATAGGAAAATTTGATACTTCTAGAATAATATACATAGCTAACCTTAAAGGAGTAATAATTTATGAGTAATATTGACGATTTAATAGATAATTTTTCAACAACACTTAAAGTTAGTAACAAAATGCCAGATAGTAATAACGAACAAATCATTAGCGGCCTAAATATGCTTAAAATGTTTGTTGATACTATACCTAATTACGATGGCGATATTAATTTACTAAATAATTTTATACTTGCTTGTAACTTCCTTTTTGATAATTTTGGAAATACAACAGATATAAGGGTAAAAAATTATTTAATTAGAGTTATTCAAACTAAACTAGTAGGTAGGGCACAAATTCTAGTTGGATCACGCCCAGAACTAACTAGTTGGCCGTTGATAAAAGCGGCTCTTGAGCAATGTTTTGGTGACAATAGAAATTTAGAATGTTTAGAGCAAGATCTGTTCATGGCTAGGCCTAATAGAAACGAGAGTTCTCTTGACTTCGGCAAACGCTTGCAGGTTTTAAGAAGCACACCTTGCACAGAAAATTGCTAATCAATCCATGAATGCTGCTACTAAAGAGATACATCTGAGACAATACGACCAATTATCCCTTAAAACGTACATTCGAGGTTTGCCTGCTCATTTGCAATTGTTTGTTATAATGAAAGATCCTAAATCTCTAGAAGAGACCATTACAATTATTATCGAAGAACAAAATTTTCAATATACCTAGAATCTATTTAGAATGCCTATGAATAATCATAAACTTACCGCTCCTCAACCACAACAATATTATCAATCCCCTATACAAAGAATTCAATCAAGCTATTCACCCCAACATCGCTTCCTCCCTCCACAAAATTTCATCCAAACCTAAAATTTACAAAGTCCAGGACCATCTCAATTTCCTGAACCACATTTTCAATCCCAACCAATTCAACAAAAATTTTTCACTAATAGAGAAGTTTTCGGACCTCCTAAAGACGTATTCAAACCAACCGGGAAAACTCCAACCAATAAACCAGAACCAATGTCTACCAGAACCAGCTATACACTTCCTAGTATGAAGAAACATACAAATTCTAGAAATTATTTCAAATCCTCTGGTCCACGTAATTTTATTTCAGAAGATCTTTATCAAATTGACGGGGAAACTGTCGAGAATCCTGAAATAACATAAGTAAATGAGCTAGGAGAGTTCTGGCGCAAAATCGGTCAATTTTACATGTAATTTCCCATAAGGAATTCTAAGGTCAAAAATAGCGAAATTGGCGCTATTTGACCTTGAACATTGGAAGACTACTTCCCGCGCTCTGGTCAGCCACGCCCCCTCGGCGGGAAATTTAAATTTGACAGCTGCGCAATCTGGCGGGGGAACAGGCAGCTGACGCCATCTTGGAAGCGGGGGAAATTGACAGCCGGCATGGGATGCAAAGAATTTGTCATCAGGTATCCAAGGAACATAGTCATCCAGAAGTAGCAGGTAGCGTCAACATCGCCGAGCAGTTGGATTGAGGATGACGTCATGCTGGCAGGAATGAAATGTTGTCACGAATCTCGCTGAATAATCAGCTGTTGTGAAAAGAGGTTGATAGACCGCATCCAGCGTGAATTGTTGTTGAATATTACAACGACATGCTTCGGTGATAACAGTCGGCTGTTATGATAAGAGGTTGAATGAATGCTAGAATAATTATTTCTACAAAATCAACATTATACTTTATTTATAAGGTACATAAGGATCATATATTTCTTATCATTTGTTTATCACACATGTAATAATGAATTTTATAATATCAGTAAACAAGATGTGTCGGAATTGATTTAAATTAGTATGCATATTTCTCATAACTGGGAAAAAGGTACAAATATCAAGAAAAAATAAGCAAGTATCTCAACAAATGAGTGAAAATGAGAGAAAATGGTACAAATATCAAGAAAAATGAGTCAAGTAACTACAATATAGCTATGTGAGATGTGAAAAATGAAAGAGAGAAATGCAATATACATGAAATGAGCGAGAAAAATGACGCAAAAATCAAGAAAAATGATATGTCAGCAGGATTGGTAGAGTTAACATCAGTGCGCATGCGTGCACAATGCTATTATAAAGGTTGGTATCACAAAACTTACTCATTCAGTCAGTGACTTCCGTACGAGTAAGATGTGTCTCTTCAATAATTTAGTAAAACAAATTGCAGTCATATTAGGACTTTTATCATCTCAATATGATGATAATGAGGCTCGCAAAGGATTAAAAGAGTGTGCTAAGGCGCTAAAACGCATTAAAGATGCTAAGAGATATGCCAAGAGTGTGGGTGAGAAACAGCATCTAGAAGCATGTTCAAGAAATATCCGAACCTTGAGGAATCAGATTAAAGCTGAAGGAAAGAAAGGAACAGGGCTAATTTCTAGGCCAAATACTGCAAGAGATCGAGTTTGCTGGAACGAAAGTGAGTCGGCATTTGACGGACGCATTCGCACCCCCTCACATTCCTTCAAGACTGTTTTAAACTCTTTAGACCTCGTATAATCAATGCTCTGAGGAAAGATGAAGCCATCAAGGTCAACGTAGTATTCGGAGGCGAGTTTGAAATAGTGAAAGGTGATCGAGTGTTAACAGAATATAAATATTTCACTACCTCCAATTCACCCATCTATCGTGAGACAGATATCGAGAAGTGGTTCATCTCAAAGGTCATCACCCCCCTCCTCAAAGACTTAGAAGAATTTCAAGAGAGAGATAGTGGATGGGCACTGAAACGAGTAATGAATTTAGGAGTGAACATTAACAAATTTACACCCCAGCTGGGCTCATCATATATTGAGCTTCCTGAGCAGATTAAGAAGAAGAAATCCTGCATTAACGTTAAGAACGTTGATGATGCATGTTTCGCCTGGGCTATTACATCTGCCTTATATCCTGCATATAAAGATCCACAGAGAATAGAAAAGTACCCCCACTATTCATCAGTATTAAAATTGAAAGGAATACAGTTTCCGATGACAATGAAACAGATTCCAAATTTCGAGAAACAGAACGATATATCCGTCAACATTTACATTCTCCAAAAGGCAAAAAAGACATTCACCACATTACCAACATACTTGACCAAAGAAAAGCGTGAGAAACATGTGAATCTGCTACTTATTCAGGACAGATATGATGATACTGAGGGCCCTGTCAAATACCATTATGTATGGATCAAAAATCTCTCCAGGCTTCTATCCAACCAACTATCTAAACGTAATGGTCAAAAGTTCTTCTGCGAACGCTGTCTCCATTATTGTAGATCCCCAGAAAAATTAGAAAAGCATCTGGAGGACTGTCAAAATATTAATGAAACAGCCATCAAAATGCCAGAGCCAGGAAGGAACATCCTTAAATTCAAACATTTTAAAAATAAGGAAAAAGCTCCTTTTGTTGTATATGCTGATTTGGAGAGTGTCTTGGAAAAAACTGATGACCCAAAGAAACCACAACGTCACGTTTCAGCTGCGATTGGCTATTATGTTAAGTGTTCCTACGACCACTCCCTCAGTTTTTTCCGATCTTACCGCGGACAGGACTGTATGCAGTGGTTTGCTAATGAGATGGGCAGTTTAGCGGAAGATATGGCTACAGTCTTCTGGTGCTCATATAACATCCATATGACATATGAACAGGAAATAGAGTATCAAAAAGCTACTCACTGTCACATCTGCGTGAAATCATTTAGCCCTGAAGATAAGAAAGTGCGAGATCACAACCACTTGTTACCTGAAAACAATTATAGAGGAGCAGCGCACGAGGGATGCAACATCAATTACAAGGACAGCCATATGGTTCCAGTTGTCTTCCACAATCTATCAGGCTATGATGCTCATTTCATAGTTACAGACATTGCTACGAAGATTGGGGGAAAAGTTGACCTACTTCCCATTACAAAGGAGAAATATATCTCATTTACCAAACATATAGATGATTACCCTATTCAGTTCCGTTTCATAGACAGTTTCCGATTTATGGCATCCTCCTTGGACCAGTTGGCATCATATTTACCGGAATTTCCAAATCTGAAGACACAGTTTCCTGAAGTAGATGAAATGCACTTTTCACTTTTAACGAAGAAAGGAGTAATGCCATATGATTACATCGACTCCTTCGACCGTTTTTCTGAAACGAATCTACCATCCATAGATGATTTTTACAATAAGCTGAATAAGAAACCATGTCCTCGCCGACTCTACCGACGAGCCCAAGATGTTTGGAGCAGCTTCTCATGTGAAAATTTGGGAGAATACGTTGATTTATATATGAAGACTGATATTCTACTCTTGGCTGATGTATTTGAGATGTTCCGCACAAGCTGTCTGAACACGTATAATTTAGATCCAGCTCACTATTTTACATTACCAGGCTTCACTTGGGATGCCATGCTGAAGCATACAGGAATCGAGCTGGAGCTGTTAACCGATGCTGATATGTTTCTGTTTATTGAACGAGGCATTCGAGGAGGTTTGAGACAAGTATGTAGTAAAAGACAGGCTAAAGCTAACAACATGTATATCAATAGCTACGATCCCAACAAACCAAAAACATTTTTGATGTATTATGATGTAAACAACCAATATGGATGGGCAATGTCACAATATCTACCGTATGGAGGTTTTGAATGGGCTGATACTAACATTGATGTCGCATCAATACCTGATGATGCAGATGAAGGATATTTTTTGGAAGTAGACCTAGACTATCCTAAACATCTTCATGATAAACATAAAGACATACCCTTCTGCCCACAACATATTAATCCTAGGACGCTGAAGCCTTCTAGGAATGTTAACGAGCCAACAAAATTAATGGCTACATTGTATGATAAACATAAGTATGTTATACATTATGTAGCACTCAAGCAGGCATTGGAACACGGGCTTGTGCTTAAAAAGATTCATCGAGCATTAAAATTCAAGCAGAGTCCTTGGCTTAAAAGTTACATTGATCTCAACACCGAACTTAGGAAGAAGGCTAAAAATGAGTTTGAAAAAAATCTGTTTAAATTGATGAACAATGCTGTTTTTGGGAAGACGATGGAGAACGTTAGGAAGCGTGTGAACATCAAGCTTCTTACTGAGTGGACTGGAAGATATGGTGCTGAGTCATACATCTCTAAACCTGACTTCAAGACTGCTACAGTTTTTAATGAGAACCTAGTTGCAGTGGAATTAAAGAAACTGCAGGTATGGTTAAATAAACCAATTTATGTTGGACAATCCATCCTTGATCTAGCTAAAACTACCATCTACGATTTTCATTATGGTTACATGCGACAACGTTATGGTGATGAATGCTCTGTACTCTACACAGACACTGATTCCCTGATATATGTACTCCATCAGGATCCATATATATTAATGAGGGAAGATTGTCATAGATATTTTGATACTAGCGAATATCCTCAAGATAATCACTATGGAATACCTTTAGTAAATAAGAAGGTACTTGGAATGATGAAAGATGAGAATAATGGCGTTCCAATGATAGCTTATGTAGGGCTCAGATCCAAATTATATACTACAAAAGTGGATACGACCGATAATGATTTAGAAAAGATGATAAAACATCTGATGGAAGATGAGTATGAAGAGGATGAAATTGCTGAGAATATAAGAAATTTTGGAGTGATCAAGAAGGCCAAAGGGGTAGAATCTTCAATCATCAAGACCGAGATAACTTTCGAAGACTATATTGAATGCTTAGAAGGGTTTCAAAAGAAGACGGTTACTCAAAACCTTATCAGATCTGACAAGCACGAGGTCCATTCAATAACACAAGAAAAAATAGCTCTCAGTCCTGATGATGATAAGCGTTTCCTTGTTTATGGAACAGATGACACACTTCCATAGGGACATTATCAAATATGTGAAGCTATGGATATAAACTAATTATGTTTTTTACATCTTTTATATTTTTGATAATAAAAATAAAATAAAAATCTCGTTTCTTATTTCTTTAACTCTACCCTTCAAAATTCTCTATATAAATCCCAAAAACGACAAATTCTCTTCATTCATAATCGAGACGTCTAACACTAAACATGCCTATAAAGTGGGATTGCAGAAGAGACTGCAGTTCAGATTACACACCTGATCTCAAAGATAAATGTGAAATATGTGAGAAAGCTGCATTTACAGTAGTATCTAAATACAAACGCGATAGACACGGTATAGGCTACTATAGCTCCACATCCTACTGCTACGATTGCTATGAATTGCATTCTGGTATACAGGAAGCAGCAAGATTTAGGCATATGCAAAACCAGGCGTTAGGATTACCAGAAATTGATGAAACCGACACATTATCCGCTATATTAATGAAGCATTTTATACTACAACTTCCAACTATCGAGGATTTTCGACAGATTACTACCAACGATTTGGTTGTAACATTACGAATGACGCTATACAGTAATAATATTAGGTATGGAACCAGTCTAACACCTGAAATATTAAGCAGCGATGTAGACCTTATAGATTGGTTTGAGTCCATTATACTCATGAGATGTATTGATGAGTTGCAGCGGTATAAAAATGCTATTTTATCATCATTATATATAGAATGTAATGTTTAAATATTTCAAATAAAAAAATATATTTATTCAACAATTGTTTTATTCAAATTGAAATTAGCTTGTTGTAGATAATTTAAGTTTAACCAGAGGTGTTTTGTTAGTTCTTTGATAGCCATCAGGCAACAATTTCCTCAAATCAAAGGCACTATACGTACTCCAAGGGTGACAGCCCGGTTTGTAAGCGAGTCTAACCGACACCCTAAGTATTGAATACTTCTCCCACAGGGTGGTACCTGGCGTGCCTTTGTGCAGGAAAAAGTCGACAACCTCGGTAATTTAGTAATATTGTTGCATTAAGAAATGTTTTCGAATACCAGAAGATCAAGTTGACGGTCGAGCCTGTGTGATTACCAATCGAGAGATAAATATAAGATGATATGATGTCTAATGGCTTTTATTTTGTGTCTACGTAATTGAGAAGAAACACTACTGTGAAGATGTCTAAATTGAAGGCATCGGTTTTTATACAATATAATTGGAAACATGTTGTACGTAGATATACACCACCATACAAATATCAAGAAAAATGAAGCAAGTATCTCAACAAATGACTGAAAATGAGAGGAAAATGGTGCAAATATCCAGAAAACTTAGACAAGTAACTACAAAATAGCTATGTGAGATGTGAAAAAATTTATACAGCACAATAATTATTTCTACAAAATCAACATTATACTTTATTTATATGTTACATAAGATTCATATATTTCTTATCATTTGTTAATCACACATGTGATAATGAATTAATTTTATATCAGTGTACAAGATGTGTCGGCATTGATTTAAATTAATATGTATATTTCTCATAACTGCGAAAAAGGTACAAATATCAAGAAAAAATGAAGCAATTATCTCTACAAATGAGTGAAAATGAGAGAAAATGGTACAAATATCAAGAAAAATGAGGCATTATAGAAAACATGCCGAGGTTGCACATAAGAATCAACAATTGTGTGATGAAGATCAAGCCTTTTGGACCTTCCTTGTTAATATTGGGCCGATTGAAACGTGTTAAAATTTATACAGCACAATAATTATTTCTACAAAATCAACATTATACTTGATTTATAGGGTACATAAGGTTCATATATTTCATATCATTTGTTTATCACACATGTAATAATGATTTAATTTTATATCACTATACAAGATGTGTCAGCATAATATGTATATTTCTCATAACTATGAAAAAGGTATAAATATCAAGAAAAAATGAAGCAAGTATCAATGTGTGAAAATGTGAGAAAATGGTACAAATACCAAGAAAAATGAACCATTATAGAAAAAATGTTGGGGTTGCACATAAGAATCGACAATTGTGTGACGAACATTTCATTCCTAACAGCATGACGTCATCCTCAATCCAACTACTCCAAATATTACAACGACATGCTTCGGTGATAACAGTCAGCTGTTGTGATAAGAGGTTGAATGAATGCTAGACCGCATCCAGCACGATAATTATTTCTACAAAATCAACATTATACTTTATTTATATGATACATAAGGTTCATATATTTCTTATCATTTGTTTATCATACTTGTAATAATGAATTAATTTTATATCACTATACAAGATGTGTCGGCATAATATGTATATTTCTCGTAACTATGAAAAAGGTATAAATATCAAGGAAAATGAAGCAAGTATCAATGAGGAAAAATGAGAGAAAATGGCACAAATATCAAGAAAAATGATCCAAGTTACTACAAAATAGCTATGTGAGATGTGAAAAATTATACAGCACAATAAATATTTCTACAAAATCAACATTATACTTAATTTATATGGTACATAAGGTTCATATCACATGTAATAATGAATTAATTTTATATCAGTATTTAAGATGTGTCGGCATAATATGTAAATTTCTCATAACTTTGAAAAAGGTACAATTATCAAGAAAAATGAGCTATTATAGAAAAAATGTCGAGGTTGTATATAAGAATCAACAATTGTGTGACGAACATTTTCATTCCTGCCAGCATGACGTGTCATCCTCAAACTAGCTAGTCTACGCTACTCATCAATACTCTTCTTCGAAAAAGGGGTAATGCTATATCATCAGGCTGTAAATTCATTTTCCTTTTTCATATGGTTTATCAGTTGAGTTGCCAGATTTCTCCTTGGGTATTCTAGAAACATGTAAATATAGTTAAGACACTTTGGATTCTTATGAGTTTGAAGAGGATCAAAATCTACATGTTTTGATACTACATTCCCACTATTTTTCAGTATAAAAGGGATTAACAGTCTGTGCTTTCCAATTATGGTCGTGACTGTCTTTACATAAGTGAGTGATAGTAAATTTTTCCCTCAGGTGAGTAATACTCCTAATATTATTCGAATTAATTCATATAGTTCACTCAATCCCGTTTTTAGAAATTAATGGCTGGGTCATATTAAAAGAATTTTTTGTTGATGAATAATCTCATAAAGAGTATCAGATAGATGTTCCTATGAATATTTTTATACAATTCGGTAATAATATCCTTGGTGATCGAAAACTTTGAGATGATAGAAAATAGTATATAGTATTTGAAAAATCCATATTCTCATCATATTTTCTCTAATAAATAACTCCAGCTCGACGAAGATGATCCATCAAATATTGTATTCTTTCTGACGAATATTCAGTAAATTTTTTTCTATATAATAGACGCAGCTCATCAACTACACCATTAATATCAAGTGTAGCACAATCTTCATCAAGCTGCTTTGTAGCATCATCTCTTTCGGCATCCTGTAATCTTTTATATCTGAGCCTAGACTTTCTATTATTCGAAGCATTGTGATCAGCTTTTTCAACATGTCTCATGAAGAAGTGGATTTTCAATGTATCACTTCGCGTGAATTTCTTTCCACACTCAGTACAGGCGAAGCCAATTTTCTTATGTTTATTTAGATGTCTGCTCAAATTATTAGGCAGAGTGTAATTTTTTCTACAGATTTGACAAGTATACATCTTGTTTCTTGGGGCGAGTAAAGTGGAACTGAGTAGTATCCGTTTTTGTATCCGCTTTGTATCCGTTTTGTATCTTCAGTTATCTCAGGCTACCTTCGGAAATCTTCAACCACCTTCAGAAATCTTCAGCTATCTTCGGCTATTTTCGTCTATCTTCGGCTATTTTCGTCTATCTTCAGCTATTTTCGGCTATACAAAATCTTCATATCAACATTCTAAATATTCCAAGACTCTTAAAGCCGAAGATAGCCGAAAATAGCTGAAGATAGACGAAAATAGCCGAAGATAGACGAAAATAGCCGAAGATAGCTGAAGATTTCTGAAGGTGGTTGAAGATTTCCGAAGGTAGCCTGAGATAACTGAAGATACAAAACGGATACAAAGCGGATACAAAAACGGATACTACTCAGTTCCACTTTACTCGCCCCAAGAAACAAGATGTATACTTGTCAAATCTGTAGAAAAAATTACACTCTGCCTAATAATTTGAGCAGACATCTAAATAAACATAAGAAAATTGGCTTCGCCTGTACTGAGTGTGGAAAGAAATTCACGCGAAGTGATACATTGAAAATCCACTTCTTCATGAGACATGTTGAAAAAGCTGATCACAATGCTTCGAATAATAGAAAGTCTAGGCTCAGATATAAAAGATTACAGGATGCCGAAAGAGATGATGCTACAAAGCAGCTTGATGAAGATTGTGCTACACTTGATATTAATGGTGTAGTTGATGAGCTGCGTCTATTATATAGAAAAAAATTTACTGAATATTCGTCAGAAAGAATACAATATTTGATGGATCATCTTCGTCGAGCTGGAGTTATTTATTAGAGAAAATATGATGAGAATATGGATTTTTCAAATACTATATACTATTTTCTATCATCTCAAAGATTTCGATCACCAAGGATATTATTACCGAATTGTATAAAAATATTCATAGGAACATCTATCTGATACTCTTTATGAGATTATTCATCAACAAAAAATTCTTTTAATATGACCCAGCCATTAATTTCTAAAAACGGGATTGAGTGAACTATATGAATTAATTCGAATAATATTAGGAGTATTACTCACCTGAGGGAAAAATTTACTATCACTCACTTATGTAAAGACAGTCACGACCATAATTGGAAAGCACAGACTGTTAATCCCTTTTATACTGAAAAATAGTGGGAATGTAGTATCAAAACATGTAGATTTTGATCCTCTTCAAACTCATAAGAATCCAAAGTGTCTTAACTATATTTACATGTTTCCAGAATACCCAAGGAGAAATCTGGCAACTCAACTGATAAACCATATGAAAAAGGAAAATGAATTTACAGCCTGATGATATAGCATTACCCCTTTTTCGAAGAAGAGTATTGATGAGTAGCGTAGACTAGCTAGTTTGAGGATGACACGTCATGCTGGCAGGAATGAAAATGTTCGTCACACAATTGTTGATTCTTATATACAACCTCGACATTTTTTCTATAATAGCTCATTTTTCTTGATAATTGTACCTTTTTCAAAGTTATGAGAAATTTACATATTATGCCGACACATCTTAAATACTGATATAAAATTAATTCATTATTACATGTGATATGAACCTTATGTACCATATAAATTAAGTATAATGTTGATTTTGTAGAAATAATTATTGTGCTGTATAATTTTTCACATCTCACATAGCTATTTTGTAGTCACTTGGATCATTTTTCTTGATATTTGTGCCATTTTCTCTCATTTTTCCTCATTGATACTTGCTTCATTTTCCTTGATATTTATACCTTTTTCATAGTTACGAGAAATATACATATTATGCCGACACATCTTGTATAGTGATATAAAATTAATTCATTATTACAAGTATGATAAACAAATGATAAGAAATATATGAACCTTATGTATCATATAAATAAAGTATAATGTTGATTTTGTAGAAATAATTATCGTGCTGGATGCGGTCTAGCATTCATTCAACCTCTTATCACAACAGCTGACTGTTATCACCGAAGCATGTCGTTGTAATATTTGGAGTAGTTGGATTGAGGATGACGTCATGCTGTTAGGAATGAAATGTTCGTCACACAATTGTCGATTCTTATGTGCAACCCCAACATTTTTTCTATAATGGTTCATTTTTCTTGGTATTTGTACCATTTTCTCACATTTTCACACATTGATACTTGCTTCATTTTTTCTTGATATTTATACCTTTTTCATAGTTATGAGAAATATACATATTATGCTGACACATCTTGTATATTGATATAAAATTAAATCATTATTACATGTGTGATAAACAAATGATATGAAATATATGAACCTTATGTACCCTATAAATAAAGTATAATGTTGATTTTGTAGAAATAATTATCGTGCTGGATGCGGTCTAGCATTCATTCAACCTCTTATCACAACAGCTGACTGTTATCACCGAAGCATGTCGTTGTAATATTTGGAGTAGTTGGATTGAGGATGACGTCATGCTGTTAGGAATGAAATGTTCGTCACACAATTGTCGATTCTTATGTGCAACCCCAACATTTTTTCTATAATGGTTCATTTTTCTTGGTATTTGTACCATTTTCTCACATTTTCACACATTGATACTTGCTTCATTTTTTCTTGATATTTATACCTTTTTCATAGTTATGAGAAATATACATATTATGCTGACACATCTTGTATATTGATATAAAATTAAATCATTATTACATGTGTGATAAACAAATGATATGAAATATATGAACCTTATGTACCCTATAAATAAAGTATAATGTTGATTTTGTAGAAATAATTATTGTGCTGTATAAATTTTAACACGTTTCAATCGGCCCAATATTAACAAGGAAGGTTCAAAAGGCTTGATCTTCATCACACAATTGTTGATTCTTATGTGCAACCTCGGCATGTTTTCTATAATGCCTCATTTTTCTTGATATTTGTACCATTTTCTCTCATTTTCACTCATTTGTAGAGATAATTGCTTCATTTTTTCTTGATATTTGTACCTTTTTCGCAGTTATGAGAAATATACATATTAATTTAAATCAATGCCGACACATCTTGTACACTGATATAAAATTAATTCATTATCACATGTGTGATTAACAAATGATAAGAAATATATTTGAATCTTATGTATCATATAAATAAAGTATAATGTTGATTTTGTAGAAATAATTATTGTGCTGTATAAATTTTTTCACATCTCACATAGCTATTTTGTAGTTACTTGTCTCAGTTTTCTGGATATTTGCACCATTTTTCTCTCATTTTCAGTCATTTGTTGAGATACTTGCTTCATTTTTCTTGATATTTGTATGGTGGTGTATATCTACGTACAACATGTTTCCAATTATATTGTATAAAAACCGATGCCTTCAATTTAGCCATCTTCACAGTAGTGTTTCTTCTCAATTACGTAGACACAAAATAAAAGCCATTAGACATCATATCATCTTATATTTATCTCTCGATTGGTAATCACACAGGCTCGACCGTCAACTTGATCTTCTGGTATTCGAAAACATTTCTTAATGCAACAATATTACTAAATTACCGAGGTTGTCGACTTTTTCCTGCACAAAGGCACGCCAGGTACCACCCTGTGGGAGAAGTATTCAATACTTAGGGTGTCGGTTAGACTCGCTTACAAACCGGGCTGTCACCCTTGGAGTACGTATAGTGCCTTTGATTTGAGGAAATTGTTGCCTGATGGCTATCAAAGAACTAACAAAACACCTCTGGTTAAACTTAAATTATCTACAACAAGCTAATTTCAATTTGAATAAAACAATTGTTGAATAAATATATTTTTTTATTTGAAATATTTAAACATTACATTCTATATATAATGATGATAAAATAGCATTTTTATACCGCTGCAACTCATCAATACATCTCATGAGTATAATGGACTCAAACCAATCTATAAGGTCTACATCGCTGCTTAATATTTCAGGTGTTAGACTGGTTCCATACCTAATATTATTACTGTATAGCGTCATTCGTAATGTTACAACCAAATCGTTGGTAGTAATCTGTCGAAAATCCTCGATAGTTGGAAGTTGTAGTATAAAATGCTTCATTAATATAGCGGATAATGTGTCGGTTTCATCAATTTCTGGTAATCCTAACGCCTGGTTTTGCATATGCCTAAATCTTGCTGCTTCCTGTATACCAGAATGCAATTCATAGCAATCGTAGCAGTAGGATGTGAAGCTATAGTAGCCTATACCGTGTCTACCGCGTTTGTATTTAGATACTACTGTAAATGCAGCTTTCTCACATATTTCACATTTATCTTTGAGATCAGGTTTGTAATCTGAACTGCAGTCTCTTCTGCAATCCCACTTTATAGGCATGTTTAGTGTTAGACGTCTCGATTATGAATGAAGAGAATTTGTCGTTTTTGGGATTTATATAGAGAATTTTGAAGGGTAGAGTTAAAGAAATAAGAAACGAGATTTTTATTTTATTTTTATTATCAAAAATATAAAAGATGTAAAAAACATAATTAGTTTATATCCATAGCTTCACATATTTGATAATGTCCCCATGCTTAGACCTATTATCTCTTCTATTGGCACGCCCAACTCGGGCTTATGTAAATTTATTACTGAAATTCTAACGAACGCTTACAACAAGAGTAATGACTATTTTGTCCGGGATTCATTCCATTTTGCAGACTTTATGAATGATTATCAACTACCACCAGAGTATGTATTGATCAGCCTTGACGTTTCATCTTTGTTTACTAACATCCCCTATGAGCTTGCTGAGTCCAACATTAGAAAACATTGGGATGAAATACAATCCTGTTGTAGTCTTAATCTAGAGTTCTTTCTTTCGGCACTGAAGTTCATTTTCGACAGCACTGTCTTCACTTCTCAAGGAGAGATATACCGGCAAGTTTTTGGTATACCTATGGGCTCCACTATCTCACCAATTATTTCAGCTTTTGTAATGGACGACTTGCTGGATAATTGTTTGCCAAAACTACCATTCAAAATTCCATTTTGTAAAAGTATATTGATGATATAATTTGCTCAATTCATGTGGAATCGGAAAACATTGTCCTACAAGTTTTCAACGGCTATAATGCCAATCTAAATTTTATAATAGAGAAGGAACATAATAACTCTCTGCCCTTCCTTGACACCAGATGTATCCGCACTGAAAATCAAACAGTAATATTAGATTGGTATCAGAAACCAACGAGCAGTGGTAGGTACATCAATTATTATTCATATCACGATGAAAGAGTGAAAATAAATTTGGTTTTGGGGTTAAGAAATAGGATTAAAAACATATGTCACCCTACTTCAATAAACAAAAACATTGACAAACTATATCAAATATTACTTGATAATTCATATCCCACCAAACTTCTCCGCAAACTTTTGTACAGCAGTCCATCTTCTGACCAAAGCCAAATTTCAATCCAAAGAGAGCCATCTCAACAGGTCGGTCCATCACGATATTTCCCAATCCCTTGGATAAGAGAGCTCACTCCCAAGTTGATCGGAATTATAAGGGATGTCCTGGCTAACAGTAAAGTTACTAAGAGGAATGTGAACTTATTAGGCCGTCAGTTCTCTAATATTAAAGACAAAATACCTACCGGGAAAACCTGTAACGCGGTCTACAAAATTCCTTGTAACAACTGTGACCTAGTTTATATTGGTGAAACAAAGAGGCAACTCAATAACAGAATTATCTCACACAGGAGCGATTGCAAGCTAAGTAAACTTAATTGTGCTTTGGCCCAACACACACATGATACAAATCACAACCCTAATTTCCAGGAAGCTTCTATTTTAGTAAATGAATTGAATCATACCAAAAGATTGATTCATGAGATGATCGAAATCAGTAAGGAACCCAAAGCCATGAATAAATGTTCCAATGTTCGTGGCTTGAGCTCTATTTATTCCTATTTGATATCAAAATATTGTAGCAATCATCAGCAACAAACAATCATTCATAGAGTATTGCAAAATGCCTATGTTTCGGTGTTTATTCTAGTTATTTTTGGTCTTACTTTCTTAAGTGTGTGTGACAGAACAATCACTTGTCTTATGGTCTTGTATTTAGCCGGGATAAATTCGAAAAGTTCATTTATTATTCCCCCACTTTCAAGTGAGAGAGAAAGATGTATTTTTCATGATGTTTTTAGAACAAACATTTCAGTAATTTTGTAAATAGAACTATAAAATAGAGGAGGATCATTTAATTTTAAGAAATTTTAATTTTGTCAAATGTCTTAAGTGTTAATTGTTTTCCGTCCATTTGGGCGAAGGAAGTCCTAACTCTGTCTTTGCTCATTTTCATTTTGTAACCTCGTTTGCAAAAGTAAGTTTTTAATATTTGTATGTTGATTTGTTTCTTTTCCTTGGTGATAATCAAACTCCACCCTTATTGTATATTTTTAGCCCTGAAGATGAAAATATATTTTTCGAAAGCTTGGTTAGCAAGAAGAGTATTCTTTTTTTAATATATATATATATATATTTGGAAGTACGGCAGTATTTGTTAGAACACACTAAACTCTATGATTGGGTAATCTGCCGAAGAATTTTAAGGGGCTTAAAAAAAGAATGCTCTTCTTGCTAACCAAGCTTTCGAAAAATATATTTTCATCTTCAGGGCTAAAAAATATACAATAAGGGTGGAGTTTGATTATCACCAAGGAAAAGAAACAAATCAACATACAAATATTAAAAAGCAAAGACAGAGTTAGGACTTCCTTCGCCCATATGGACGGAAAACAATTAACACTTAAGACATTTGACAAAATTAAAATTTCTTAAAATTAAATGATCCTCCTCTATTTTATAGTTCTATTTACAAAATTACTGAAATGTTTGTTCTAAAAACATCATGAAAAATACATCTTTCTCTCTCATTTGAAAGTGGGGGAATAATAAATGAACTTTTCGAATTTATCCCGGCTAAATACAAGACCATAAGACAAGTGATTGTTCTGTCACACACACTTAAGAAAGTAAGACCAAAAATAACTAGAATAAACACCGAAACATAGGCATTTTGCAATACTCTATGAATGATTGTTTGTTGCTGATGATTGCTACAATATTTTGATATCAAATAGGAATAAATAGAGCTCAAGCCACGAACATTGGAACATCTATTCATGGCTTTGGGTTCCTTACTGATTTCGATCATCTCATGAATCAATCTTTTGGTATGATTCAATTCATTTACTAAAATAGAAGCTTCCTGGAAATTAGGGTTGTGATTTGTATCATGTGTGTGTTGGGCCAAAGCACAATTAAGTTTACTTAGCTTGCAATCGCTCCAGTGTGAGATAATTCTGTTATTGAGTTGCCTCTTTGTTTCACCAATATAAACTAGGTCACAGTTGTTACAAGGAATTTTGTAGACCGCGTTACAGGTTTCCCCGGTAGGTATTTTGTCTTTAATATTAGAGAACTGACGGCCTAATAAGTTCACATTCCTCTTAGTAACTTTACTGTTAGCCAGGACATCCCTTATAATTCCGATCAACTTGGGAGTGAGCTCTCTTATCCAAGGGATTGGGAAATATCGTGATGGACCGACCTGTTGAGATGGCTCTCTTTGGATTGAAATTTGGCTTTGGTCAGAAGATGGACTGCTGTACAAAAGTTTGCGGAGAAGTTTGGTGGGATATGAATTATCAAGTAATATTTGATATAGTTTGTCAATGTTTTTGTTTATTGAAGTAGGGTGACATATGTTTTTAATCCTATTTCTTAACCCCAAAACCAAATTTATTTTCACTCTTTCATCGTGATATGAATAATAATTGATGTACCTACCACTGCTCGTTGGTTTCTGATACCAATCTAATATTACTGTTTGATTTTCAGTGCGGATACATCTGGTGTCAAGGAAGGGCAGAGAGTTATTATGTTCCTTCTCTATGGTAAAATTTAGATTGGCATTATAGCCGTTGAAAACTTGTAGGACAATGTTTTCCGATTCCACATGAATTGAGCAAATTATATCATCAATATACTTTTACAAAATGGAATTTTGAATGGTAGTTTTGGCAAACAATTATCCAGCAAGTCGTCCATTACAAAAGCTGAAATAATTGGTGAGATAGTGGAGCCCATAGGTGTACCAAAAACTTGCCGGTATATCTCTCCTTGAAAAGTGAAGACAGTGCTGTCGAAAATGAACTTCAGTGCCGAAAGAAAGAACTCTAGATTAAGACTACAACAGGATTGTATTTCATCCCAATGTTTTCTAATGTTGGACTCAGCAAGCTCATAGGGGATGTTAGTAAACAAAGATGAAACGTCAAGGCTGATCAATACATACTCTGGTGGTAGTTGATAATCATAAAGTCTGCAAAATGGAATGAATCCCGGACAAAATAGTCATTACTCTTGTTGTAAGCGTTCGTTAGAATTTCAGTAATAAATTTACATAAGCCCGAGTTGGGCGTGCCAATAGAAGAGATAATAGGTCTAAGCATTAAACGTTCTTTATGAATTTTCGGTAAAGCATAAAATCTGGCAGGGAGTGAGTCATACACAGTGTATTTTGCCTTGGTCACCTTATCAATATAGTTATGTCTGAACATCTCAGCTAGGATCTTATTTGCTTTGCCCTGTAATGTAAGTGATGGATCTCTCGGTACTCTCTTAAAGTATTTGACGTCATCTAATAGCCTTTACAAAGATTAGTATACTCTTGTTGGTACATGATAACCGTAACATTACCTTTGTCAGCCTTTAAAACCAACAAATCTCTTTGGTTATTCAGAAATCTTCTAGTTTCCGAGACTAACTTTTCATAATGATTGATACGGGTAATTGGGCTACCGCAAAAATTTGTTAAACAGTTGGTGACTCTTGCGGTGGTGATGTTTCTTATATTTATGTCTACTACGTTAATAAGCACCGTTTCAAGATCTGCAAGTACACTCTGGACCAACCGATTATCAAGTCTGGGTGGAAGGCTGAATCTGGGCCCAAGGCGAGTAAATTGACTATCTTCTCCGGGGCTGCAACGTCCGTTAAATTTCTTATCCAATTATGTTTGGTCTTTATGTTCAAGTTAACTTGCAAATTGATTAATTGATTTAATTTGACTTTGGTTTTATTGTAATAACTATGATAAATCTTGTTATAACTAATAGTTTGGCGTCTCTTAAAATCAGTAATAATATAAATCGGTATACGACCTGAGATCATGTCGATTGTCTTGTCTAGCTCATTATTAAACTTCTTGAGATTGATAAAAGTTATTTCAATTTCAAACGAGAGAGTTCTCCGTTCCAACCTTTTAGTGAATTGTGTGATTTAACCAAAAGTGCGACCATTGGTTACATCTAGAACTCTATGCAAATATATTTTTCGAAAGCTTGGTTAGCAAGAAGAGTATTCTTTTTTTAAGCCCCATAAAATTCTTCGGCAGATTACCCAATCATAGAATCATAGAGTTTAGTGTGTTCTAACAAATACTGCCGTACTTCCAAATATATATATATATATATATATATATATATTATTTTATTTTTATTTTAATATCTGGAATACAATCCCGAAGAGGTATACAGGGTACCTGTGCACGGGTCCAGTTTACAAACAACCATGGCTCTGGCGGGATTCGAACCCGCGCTCACGATGAGCTGTGGCAAGCTACGAACGCTCTTCCAGCGCCTTAGCCCACTCAGCCATCGTGACTCCATATATATATATATATATATATATATATATATATATATATATATATATATATATATACATAGGGTGAGTTTTTTTTAATGTTTAGTACAGGGATCTCGGCTACTATGCCAGATACAAAAAAGTTTATATTGGCAAAGAATTGCAGTTTCGTAAGCTATACTCAAAACCAATTTTAGTTTTACAAATTTTGGCAGCTATCAACAGAATATAAAAATATGTCAAAAATGACAGGTGTGACAAAAAAAGTTCTATCATTCTATTTAGAATAATATTTCTCAAAACTTTTCTATTTAATATATTTTTCTAATGTTAGTATTTGCGGAGCTAGAGACGTTTTAAGAAATCAATCAATTTTCTGTTGATAGCTGTCAAATTTTGTAAAACTAATATTGTTTTTGAGTATTGCTTACAAACTGCAATTCTTTGCCAATTTAAACTTTTTCGCATCTGCCATAATAGCCGAGATCCCTGTACTAAACGTCAAAAAAACTCACCCTGTATATATAACAATAATCTATTTTATCATATATATATGCTTGTATGCAAATGCTTACCTCATTAAAATATATATTAAGTCTTCCTCCTACTGATAGAATATGATTAAGCACAAATTCATCTGCCCATAGGAAGTTTTACGTTTTTAAATATGACGTTCTTGAGAATACTAAAATTACTTTCCACAGGTGCCGAGCTACCAATTGGATTGGCACGTGGAAAAAATGACGACAATACAAAAGTCCACAATGGAATTGTTTGTGTCAATTTTGAAAAATCTTCAACCAAATTGGGTGCGCATTGCTAATTTCCTCGATTTCCAGTTTGTTCCCTTGTATTGACAAAATTCCGAATAGAACCCGCAATATTTCCAAAATGTTGATGGAAAGGGTTTGTATTATCTGACGAATAATCTTTAAATTCACATGAATTTCCATCATAAATTTCTGGATCTGGATTTAAAATGTTGTCCTCAACAGTTCCTGTACCAATTCTTCGTTTTAGCCAGCTCTTACTAACTTCGCAATTTGTTTCTAGTCCTGTTTCTTCATTTATACCTTCTGTATCACTTAAAGCAACGGTGAACATTGCTTCTATTAACTGCTTCAAATCATCAAATTCTGTTGATTGAATTATTTGTCCAACGGTACGTAAATAAAAGTTTCTAGTTAATGTGTGTTGCTTCTTTAAACTCGGCCACATACTAACAAGTTTTAGAACATGAGCTACATCGCATCTTATATAACAGGTTTCTTCAAAATTATCTTTATTCAAAAGAGCATTATAACAATGCTGAACGTATTCTTTTAAGGTTTTGAATTTCGTAAACGCTAAAACACACGCTTATATTAATGCCAAACTCATATCTATGTAACTATTTCGTCGGGAGTGCTTACACCACTTCTTTTCCATGTGGCTAACCAAGTATAAATAGCTACAGCATTCTGATTTTCAGACAACATATTACAGACAGAACATTGTTGTCTGATTTTTTTGTCTCCTACAGAGCATTCATACAGAAATAAAATTCTTGTTTTGTCACCACTAGGCCTTTCTAGTTTTTTAACAACACCTCCTGTGGCATCAATACACAAACGGGAATAATTGTTTTTGCATTAGGCGTTAAATACATGAACCTGTGTGTTAGTCCAGTAATATACATAAAATGGGTCTAGTCCGATGTTTCTGATAGCACCCTTGTATACTGGATTTACTTTCGCCTTACATAGGGCATTGATTGGATTTTTATCTCTCAAAGTGCCAGATTTTGGAAGTGTCGCAGGTTCCTTATCACCATATTCCAATTTGGAAGCTTTGCGATTTCGAAACTCAGACGCTGCTGAATTGGTTACATGTAAATATTCTGCCAATTTGCCACGTCGTGGACCGCTAAGAGGCCGTTTTATATTTAAATTGTGTTTTAAATTGAACTCACCTTTGCACGTAAAAATAATTACAGTCTCATTATTTTCATTTGGCAATTCATTAACAACCCCAACAATTGTAGTTTCGCATTCATTACATTTACCGAGAAATACTATTTTATTGCGATTACTATTTGGATATATTTTACATCTTTTAAACATAAATGTGCAATCGAACTACCATGTTACAGACGCAGCTTGCATTTTGTTATGTATAAAATGACACCATATTTTTTTCCAAAAACATTATATTTTCTCTTAAATCCAATCCTCCTATCTGTAATGTTGGAGTAATATTTTTCTTCAGGAAATAGTGATTTATATTCTTGCAAAGTGAATGGCACTGAAAATCTAAGTGTGTTTTCCTGTTCGCTATTTGAGCTATTGTCTAAATCAGTACTTTGTAGAATTTGTTTCGCTTGTAAGTTCATCGTTAAAATGACCTAAATTATTTTGCTCATCAATATTCTGGTTTAGATTTATTATATCCCAAATATTGGAGTAGTTTTTCTTCACAACCGTATATAACACCAAAGGAGAAATGTTTTTCAATTCATTCGACATTTCTCTCCAAACATTGTTTTGTCTATTGACAATAACAGATTGGTTAACAAGAACTTCTCTATATAATTGTATAACCGAACGAATTCGGACAATTTCTTTTTCTGTTTTTGCCCGTCCCATTTTTTATGGTAACTAAAATTACGAATCAATTACTTTAAAAATACATACAGTGAGAAAGTCGGCTGTGGAAAAATGAAAATTAAAAAATTCTTGGACATCAGCGGAAAAAACTCTCGGACACGTCAATTCGATTTTCGAAATGCACATCTTTCCCAATAATTAATTCTGATTTTTTCCTAAACTTAATATTACTTAGATCAACAATATCACGAAATTCAATCAACACGTTTTATACAAATAATAATTTCTTTGAACACAATTTCTTTTGCCACTGTAGACAAGACAGCGCGCCATAACTTCAGCCGGTGGGGATTTTCTGCAGCAAGTCATTGTCAAAACTAAGCTCGCGCGCGAAATTTGAAGTTGACTATTAGATATGTAAGATTTAATTACTTTAACTACTATTGGGCGCTGTGAAAACTTAAATTATGGTTGTGCTAGCTTGTGCTAGGTGTAAGCAAGCATGCACAATTTGCTAGAAACTTGAATATTATTTTGGAGGGGGGTTAAATGTCTTCTTTTACTTTTTTTCAGTTTTGGTATTTAGGGTTGTGGGGGCCTGTGCAAGTTTTAATTTTGGTTGTGCAAGGATGTGCTAGGTGTGTAAAAGCTTGTACAATTTATTTGAAACCAAAATATTAATATGGTGGGGCTGCTATTTGTCCTTTACTTTTTTTCTCAAGTTGTTTGCTGCTGTGCAAGTTTTGATTTTGCTTGTGCAAGGTTGTGCTTGGTGTGTAGAAGCTTGCACAATTTATTTGAAACCAAAATATCAATATGGGGGCTGCTATTTGTTCTTCACTATTTTTTCTTAAGTTATTGGGTGCTGTGCAAGTTTTGATTTTGGTTGTGCAAGGTTGTGCTAGGTGTGTAGAAGCTTGCACAATTTATTTGAAACCAAAATATTAATATGGGGGGCTGCTATTTTTAATTTACTATTTTCTCTTAAGTTATTGGGTTCTGTGCAAGTTTCGATTTTTGTTGTGCAAGGTTGTGCTAGGTGTGTAGAAGCTTGCACAATTTATTTGAAACCAAAATATTAATATGGGGGGGTGCTATTTTTACTTTACTATTTTTTTTTAAGTTATTGGGTGCTGTGCAAGTTTTGATTTCGTTGTGCAAGGTTGTGCTAGGTGTGTAGAAGCTTGCACAATTTATTTGAAACCAAAATATTAATATGGGGGGCTGCTATTTTTACTCTAGTATTTTTTCTTAAGTTATTGGGTGCTGTGCAAGTTTTGATTTTGGTTGTACCAGGTTGTACTAGGCGTGTAGAAGCTTGCACAATTTATTTGAAACCAAAATATTATTGTGGGGGGGCAATTTTTTTTCTTTGAATTTTTTTCCTCAAGTTATATGAGGTGTGCTAGCTTCGAATTTGCTTGCGCTAGGTTGTGCAAGCTATGATGCATATTTTGACAGCATAAAAAATCTTAAAATTTGTTATGAGGGGGCAACTGTTAAGATGCCCCCCCGGCTTTTCTTATTATATTCTAAACGAAAGTTGTGCTAGGTCTATTTTTTGTTGTGCTAGACTGTACCAGGTGTGTGCAAGCTTGCACAGTAGTTTATAAAGCAAAATATTAATATGGGGGGGGCAACTCAACGGACCCCGAAACAACCTGTATTTTATATCTTTACAAAAAGAACAGTCATCATCAACAGTGGGATCAGACTTGCTTAGCTTTATAATTTTTGTTTCACACAACATTTTAATAACAGTTCAATAACGACTAACTTTTTGACCGACGAACCTCGAACGGAGGAGGTATACAATTCGACTGTCTGCTTTTTGTTTTTTTGTTCATGCGTTTTATATAGTAAACGAACTCCGATTTTGATGATTTTTGATTCATTTGAAAGAGGAGACTTGAGAAATGATTCCATATTCACAAAAATGCAGATCCGAAATCTCCTTCTCTTCTAAAGCCGCCCCCGAAGGGGGTGGAGGGGGCAAATTTTGTCGAAAATCGAAAATCTGAGTTGGTATAATTAAAGATAGGACAATATCCGCAAAAGTTTAGATTGAACATTTTTTCAAAAGAGTTACGGTTTTTGAGATAGACGCATGTTAAATTCTCAAATGTGCAATGTGCAGAGGGCGATTTCTGTCGAAAATTGAAAATCTTTGGGCAGTACATGAAGGACATAATTATTTGTAGCATTTATAATGATCATTTTTCCCTTAGAGTTACGGTTTTCGAGTAAAATCGGTGTTAAAATGGTAACAACTAAAATATTCTAGCGTATTTCCGCAGCGATGTTCTGAGATCTCAATAATAACAACTACAAGCAAGGAATATACGTGGGTAATAGGATAAGTACTATCTTCATTGGTATGGTATAGTGAACGTTCAACGATTTTCGTGACTAATGTTATACTCAAAAGTGTGAAATAAATATTTTTTACAAAAAATTGGACCGACGTTATTAGTTGGTGCACTGAAAAGTATTAAATAATATTAATTCTATTAGTGGTGGTACTTGTGAAGTTGGTGCTAAAAGGTTTCAATTTACCTGCAACTGCACGAGTACGTTAGTATGCAAAACGCACGAACAGCCATAAAATAGCAGACATACAACCGAATTGTATAACTTCTCCTTTTTTTGAAGTCGGTAAAAAAAATATTGATAGGTAGCAAGATTTGCTTGAAAAATTCTGTATCCTAATATTTTTATAGAAACTAAAAACCTTCCGGTTTGCATATTAATCGAAACATGCATTAATATGCTAACGGGAGGGTTTTTATCAATAGATAACCGCGATAGGTTAGGTTAGGTTAAATTTTGGATGATATATTATTGAATTTTAACAAGAAATTTGACTGTCAACCAAATATTCTGGTCTTAGACTCAACATACCAAACAAATAAAACTAAATCTTCAAAGTCACTAGATAAGAACTCTTATGTATTGGTATCCTTGGTATTGCCCCTCGCTTCTTCATTGACAGTAGACTCACCTCATGCCTTACAGTAATAGAGTTTGCCATTGTTGAATTGTTGCCATATTTACTTAATGTTTCATGGTCGTCATAAACTAACAGCAAAGTGTACTTTTATTATTTTTCAGTCGCTGGTAATTGTCTCTAATCGCAGATCTAAAGTTGGTATTCTTTGGTAGAACATCCTTCAAGCTCTCAGTGTCAACCAGTACAGGCGGTGGCAACTCTTATGGGGGGGCAATTTTTTTTTTAAATTTTGGATGATATATTATTGAATTTTAACAAGAAATTTGACTGTCAACCAAATATTCTGGTCTTAGACTCAACATACCAAACAAATAAAACTAAATCTTCAAAGTCACTAGATAAGAACTCTTATGTATTGGTATCCTTGGTATTGCCCCTCGCTTCTTCATTGACAGTAGACTCACCTCATGCCTTACAGTAATAGAGTTTGCCATTGTTGAATTGTTGCCATATTTACTTAATGTTTCATGGTCGTCATAAACTAACAGCAAAGTGTACTTTTATTATTTTTCAGTCGCTGGTAATTGTCTCTAATCGCAGATCTAAAGTTGGTATTCTTTGGTAGAACATCCTTCAAGCTCTCAGTGTCAACCAGTACAGGCGGTGGCAACTCTTATGGGAAATTTTTGACCGTTTGTTGCCAAAGTTCCCATTCTCGGCGCTAGTATCGTTTACCAAAATGTGGCGGGAACCGCAGAATTTGAAAAAAAATGTCATATTTAAAATGGCTGCATCCGGCTCCGGCAATACCATTGGCTAACCTCAATTCTCTTTTCTAACGATCTGTTTGTTTTACTTTATATTATTTTTAATTAATATAAGTAGCTTTGTTGAGTGTTAAAGTTTATCTATATTAGATTTGAATCGATATTTTCATATTCACAGGAAACTTACTGTTTGTCTGTTGTTAAGATTGAAAGATTATGATTCTTTATTGGTACGCATTTAGTATCTTGTTCTTATCATTGTAACAGGTGACCGTTTGGTTAAGGTATCAAAAGAAACAACATTAATTAATGTGAATTAATCTCTAATAGGAGCCATTATAACTGGATACCATGAAGACTGCCGTACACTCTCTCTATGTCTGCTGCCCCTGGCCGTCATTACATTTCATACATAAAACAACAACTATTTCATAGATCAACATCTTATGCAACATATGCAACCCAATATACTGACATCTCCCCCATATAATCAAAACAAAACTTAACTTTTCATTTAGAATAAACATAATAAAACATAAGGATGATTTCAAAAGTTATACAATAGAAAAACTTAAAACTAGCAATTATGAGACATAATCTCTCAAATAGTTAGGTCTTCGTATGACCCGTCTTGGTCTTTCATAAGGATTAGTTACAATAGGATGGTTGACCACCTTTGGGGTATTAGTCTCAATTGTTTTATTAACATTAATCTCGGTATTATCAACTAGGAATTCATTATCATTAGAACCAGTGTCATTTAATTCCTTTTGATTTACCGTCTCGTTATTAAGAAGTTCATAGTCAATCATTTTCTCAAACAACTCATCATTTTGTACATTAAAATTATCTTTATCAATAGGCTTCAGAAATTTGCGATTACGAATTAAGACATTATAATTTTTATTAAATTTAACATGATAAGCTCTAGGTCTAAAACTATCCTGTTTGACAATAATACCACGTTCCCACAATTTTGTATTACTATCTTGAATCACTACTACTACACTATCACCAGGCTTCAAATTACTTAAATCTTTAACTGACTTATTATAATATTTCCTTTCTTTACCCTTTTGTTGTTAAAAGACTGTCTGGATGAATCCACCTCAAAATTGGGTGTTAATAATGATTCGCCAATAGGAACTTGACCCTTAATTCTTCTGCCAAACAGTAGCTCAGCGGGTGACGGTATAAATTTACTGATAGGAGTATTGCGATAGTTTAAAAGAGTTAAATAAATATCTTTATCATCGTAAAAAGCCTTCAGCAACATTTTCTTAATAATTTGGACATGACGTTCAATGAATCCGTTTGATTGTGGGTAATGAGGAGAGCTCGTTTTATGACTAATTTCCCAATCCTTTAAAAACATTTTAAATTGTGTATTTGTGAATTGTGGACCATTATCCGTATACAAGATGTTAGACTTACCGTGCCTCGCAAAAATTGACATAAATTCAGTGATCACTCGACTGGCTGTCGTATTTTTATGTAGGCAATACAATTCCGGGAATTTTGAAAACTCATCCACTACTAACAGATACTCATCTCCTCTAAAATGGAACAAATCTGCGGATATCACTTCCCAGGGACGAACAGGAATATCTTTTTGTATAATGGATTCATTTTGTGTAGCTCTGCTAAAACGTAAACAGGTCGGACAATTTTTAATCTTGTCTATAATTTGGCTAATCATTCCTGGCCAAAACACCAATTCATTAGCCTTCAAACAAGTTTTTTCTATGCCTAAATGAGGATAATGTAATTTATCAACAATCTCAGCACGCATGCTCTTTGGTATGACTACTTGTGTGTCTTTAAATAAACAATTGTTTGCAATGGTTAACTGATCCTTCCATCTCCAATAAGGCTTTACCAAATCTGGTATAAGTCTCTTTTCCAAGGGCCATTCATCTATAATTATTTGTTTCAAAGTTTGAATTTCTTGATCTTTATTCGACTCGATTTCAATCTTCGTGAATTTTTCTGGGCTTATATCAGTATATTGAAGAAAATCTATCTGCATTTCAACACTGTTTTCAACGATTTCAAAATCTGGATCATTATAGTGTGCTCTGGATAATGCATCAGCAAAATATAATTTCGCTCCACTTTTGTAAGTCACAGAAAAGTCGTACATTTGTAAAGTTATGCGTAAACGTTGTATTCGCAAAGGACATTGACTTAGTGACTTATTAAAAATTGTTTCCATCGGTTTGTGGTCACTTTCAAGCAAAAAATTCTTACCGTACAAATATTGGTGAAAACGTTGACACCCAAATGTTATGGCTAAAGCCTCTTTTTCAATCATTGCGTACATTTCCTGTGTTTTGTTCAATGATTTTGATGCATATGCTATCGGAGCACCATCTTGAAGAATCATAGCACCCAGGCCATCTTTAGAACTGTCCACAGATAGAGTTAGCTCTTTTTTAGCATCAAAAAATCTCAAAACTGGCGCTGAAAACAAAGCTCTTTTCAAGTTTTGGAAATCTAACTCATGTGTACTCGTCCACAGAAACACCGTATCTTTACGTAAGAGTTTTCTCAAATTACTTGTTTTTTCAGCTAAATTCGGAATAAACTTGCACACGTTTGTAATCATGCCTAAGAATCTAGCTAAAGATTTCGCGTTCTCTGGTGATTTTATTTGTTTAATAGCCTCAACCTTATCAGGATCAATTTTTTTCCTTTTTTTGACAAAACATGACCTACGTACTTTATTTCTGACTTCTTATATTTGCATTTTTCTTTATTGAATTTAACTCCATTTTCTCTGGCTCTATCAAGCACTTCCTTCAAAATTTCATCGTGTTTATTTTCAGTTTTCGCATAAATAATTATATCATCAATGTAAATTTTCACGCCGTTTATGCCGTCAAAAAGTTTTCGTATAACTTTATTTAAATTTTGAGGATCAAGACAAATCCTAACACCTTGATTATTTGGCTTATTTACGAGAACAATAGGATTGACAAACTCAGTCGGCTCTCTTACCTCAACAATTACCTCGTCTTTGATCATTTTATTCAACGTTTCTTGTAACTTATCCATTAAACGAAATGGTATTCTACGACAAGGCACCACTACTGGCTGATAATTATTGACTAAAGTAATATCACCTTTAATTTTGCCCAAACCCTGAGAAACATCAGCATTTTTATGAAGTAGATTCACCAGAGACTCTTTTCGTACAGAAACAGAATCAACTCTGCTTATAAGTTTTAATTTTATTAACGTGTCTAACCCTAAAATTGGTGGTGTTTGATTTCCAGTCTCAACAACTACAAATTCAAGACTATACATTTGTTCTTTAAACAAAACTTTTACCTTAATAGATCCATAGCACTTTAGTCTGTTACCTGCATAATTTGTAATTTTAACATTTGACAAATGCTTTATTGCTTATTTTAAACTCAAATTATCATAAATATGTTTAGGAATAACATTGACTTGAGCCCCAGTATCTAGTTTAAATTTAACTGATTTACCACAATCTGACAGTATTAATGTTTCCCACCATTCTTTATTACTCTGAGCATTTACAGTACCTATTGTATAAGTGAAAGAATGTACATTATCTAGTTTTTCTAGTTCATTATTGCTATCGTAATCTACATTTACAGATTGCACTGATCTTTGATTTTTGTTAGTACAGCAGCGATAGAAATGTCCATATTGATGACATCTATTACAAATCTTATTGTGAGCAGGACATACCTGTTTTGATGACTGATGTTTAAAACCACACTTTTTGCAGTTTATATTAGGTCTCAGGTTCCTCGATGCATTGCCACTGCCTTCACTTCGCGCTTGAAAGTTCTTACTTATCGCCTGACTATTCTCAGCTCTTCCTTGTCCTCTTGATGGTTGCCTCCCTCGTACCTGTGCTGGACGTCCTCTTTGTCTCGATGATTGCGCTATGCCTAGACCTACTCGACGTTGCTCTACAACGCTGTCAACTTGCATACTTGCAGTAGACTCTGCCAACTTCATTATCTGTTTTTCAGTAACTTCTGCGGCTCTGCAGATCTCTTCAGCTTTTACAAGCGTGAGATTGGCTTCACGTAACAATCTGTCCTTTATGCGCTGGTTTCTGATGCCTACTACTATGCGATCCTTCAACATTTCATCACGGAAAGCTCCAAAATTGCAATTGGCTGCTATTCTTTTCAATTCCGTGAGAAAGACATCAAAGCTTTCATCTTGGCCTTAACTACGGCCATAAAATTTACTTCTTGACTCTCAAAATTTCCTTTTTATGATTGCGTAATCATTTCTTGCCGCCTCATCAGCAAATTCCATGGTTTCATATATCTCTCTCGCTTGCTCTCCAATAACATACAAAAAAGTAGCAGTTTTAACCTCTGCTCCACGATTTCCAATCCCTGTTGCGGTACTATACATTTCAAAATTATCGATAATTTTTTTCCATTGTACTGCTAAATCACCTTCAAAGCACATCGGACTCGGCTGTTGTAGGAATTCCATTTTTTTTTCTCCACTAAGCATATCAAAATGGCGGATGGCTGGCGTCTGTATCATAAAGTGTAACAGTTGTAGCCCGTGTGTACTGGCCTTAAGTACGTCAGGACTGTGGCGCCATCACCTAGCGGTGGACAGACAATGTACCTGGGGTATTAGTACCTAGAGGGGTACTGGGTATTGAGTTGCTATGTGTGAGACGCACGGGCCAGCTCCATCTTGTTATATACTCTATGGCCCGGGCTGGCTGTGTTGATTGTAATGTAAATGAAAATACATATTGGAATGTATGCTGGCTAGTTGTTTTATTGGAAACTCCTACGGATAATACATGGTGTCAGGTAACTGGCTGAACACTGCCCATGCTGATGGTGAAATTTGATTAAGGAGGTGCTGAGAAAGTGAAAAATGGAGGCCATGTTCAAGCCACCGGAACAGCTCGTTGTGAGTGATGGAAATTTGGCGGAACAGTGGAAGCGTTTTAAACAAAGGTTTGAATTGTTCGCAGTGGCGACGGGTTTAGAAACGAAAAGCAAAGAGCAGCAGGTCGCTACTTTTCTGACCATTATTGGTGAGGATGGGCTGGAATTATATAATTCTTTCACGCTGACGTCCGAGGAACAGAAGTCACTGGATGCCATCAAAGATAAATTTGATGAATACTGTTCGCCAAGAAAGAACATAATTTTTGAGAGATTCAAATTCAACTCTGTGATACAAAAAGAAGGTCAGTCTTTCGATAATTTCTTGACGGAGTTAAGGACAGGTGTTAAGACAACTGAGTACACAAATCCAGATGAAATGGTGAGGGATCGCATTGTGATTGGAATTTGTGACAAAGGAACCCAGGAACGGCTTCTAAGAGAATGTAGTTTGACCCTTGAGAAAGCTATAACTTTTTGTAGGAGTATCGAAGCGAGCAAAAGTCAAGCAAATGTCCTGAAGGGAGAAGCCGCAGGTGTGCATGCCATCAGGAGCCATGAGAAACCAAGAAATAAGGGTTATAGCAAGGGCGCGGAATGTAAATTCTGTGGCTATATCCACAAAAGAGGGCGTTGCCCAGCATACGGGAAAAAATGTGATGGGTGTGGAGCCAAGCATCATTTTGCTGCTGTGTGTATGAAGAAGGATGAGACAAAGAATAAGCCAAGGAAAAAGGTGTACGAGGTGAAAGAAGGATGTGGAACGAGTGACGAAAGCGATGATGATAGCTCAGGAAGTGACTGCTCAGGAAATAGTGAGTTCTTTGTAAGCTCCATCAGAAAGAATGTGGGCTCAGTTGAAGAAATATGGAAAACAAAGGTATGTGTCGAAGGTACCGTGATAGAATTTAAGTTGGACACAGGGGCAGAAGTTAGCATAATTCCTGTAGTTTTATTCAAGTCTCTTAAAACAAAAAAGCAATTAAAGACCACTAATGTAACGTTAATATCTTATGGTAGCTCTGAATTCAGGATTAAGCCTATTGGAAAAATATCACTCAAGTGTTCAGTTAAGGGTCAAGTGGCTCTAATTGACTTTTTAGTTGTTGATTGTAAGAATCAGATGGCTCTCTTAGGTTTAAGTGCATGTGTCAAACTAAATCTTGTGCAGCGTGTTGATAATGTGGCACTGTCATTTGATAACATAAATAATATGGTTTCTAGGTATCCTAAAGTTTTCTCCGGTTTAGGTCAATTTCCGAGGAAATATAAAATCATAGTAAAAGAAAATGTAGTGCCACACAGGCAGCCTTTAAGACGTGTGCCACAGGCCATTTATGAAAAGCTTAAAAGCAAATTAGATGAGCTTCAGGCATCAAATATTATTAAAAAAGTGGAAAAACCTACAGACTGGCTCAACCCCCTTGTTATAGTGGAGAAGAAAAATGGTGATCTAAGGCTATGCCTTGATCCAAAATTTTTAAATAAAGCCATCAAAAGAGAACCATTTTTAATCCCCACTGCAGACGAGATTGCGAGCAAGTTAAGCAATAAAAAATATTTTACGGTGTTGGACATGAAAGACGGGTATTTCCAGGTTATGTTAGATAAGCAATCAGCAGACTATTGTGCATTTGCAACTCCATTTGGGAGATATAAGTTTTGCCGCATGCCATTTGGCATAAGCTCAGCCCCTGAGGTTTTCCAAAAACTAAATTTCGAGTTATTTGGAGACATTAAAGGTGTTGAAATTTATTTTGATGATATTATTATCACAGGATCATCTGAAGTAGAACATGACAAAAATCTAAAACTTGTGCTAGATCGAGCTGAAAAATTTAATATAAAGTTCAATAAAGACAAAATTCAACTAAAAGCTAATAAAGTAAAGTTTATGGGGCATATATTTTCAGAAAAAGGTATTGAGCCTAGTACTGATTATATAAAAGCGATTGTAGAAATGCCAACACCGCAAAATAAGCAAGAATTATTGAGAATACTGGGCATGGCCAAATATTTAAACAAATTCATACCTAATCTGTCGAAAATATCTGCACCATTGCGAAACCTCACTCGTAATGATGTAGATTGGAACTGGAGTAATGACCATGAACAGTCTTTAAATCTTTTAAAACACTTGATCACTAATGTACCAGTTCTAACATTTTTTAATCCTAGTGTCCTCATTGAAATAGAGACTGATGCCTCGAAAGATGGGCTTGGCACCTGTTTGCTGCAAAATGGACACCCAGTGGCATATGCATCCAGAAGTTTATCCAGTGCAGAAATAAAGTACGCTCAAATAGAGAAAGAGCTGCTAGCCATTGTTTTCAGCTGCCAAAAATTCCATTATTTAATATATGGAGTTCAAAATGTTACAATCTTCTCGGACCATAAGCCTTTGGAATCCATTTTCAAAAAAGATTTGCAACAGGTTCCCCCAAGATTACAGCGTTTGCTTCTTAAAATAATCCACTATGATATTAAGGTCACGTATAAACCAGGAAAGTATTTACATATTTCTGATGCCCTTTCTAGAGCTTTTTTGAATGAGAATAATCCTAATTTGCATATTGAACTGGAACATGTTGTTCATTCAGTTTCCAGGCATTTGCCAATCTCAGCTAACATAAACGATGAATTCAAGAAGGCTTATGAAAGTGACACAGAACTACAAACTATAATTGGGTTTGTAGTATCGGATTGGCCTTCAAAAAGGCAAACTGTCCCTGAATGTATACGCCATTATTACAAAATTAAAGATTCTCTATATTTATCTGACTCATTCCTATTTTTCAATCACAGGCTTATAGTACCACAAAGCCTCAGACATAAAATGTTAACCAAACTCCATGAAGGCCATATTGGAATGGAAAAGGTAAAAAGGCGAGCTAGAGAAATTTTCTACTGGCCAGGAATAAATGGTGACATTGAGAAATTCATAAAGAAATGCAAGATCTGTGAGCGTTTTGCCAAAAAAAATAAAAAGCAAACCCTTTTACCTTACCCAATTCCTGATCGGCCATGGGAAAGAGTGGGTGCAGACATATTTACTTATCAGAATAAATCTTACCTGGTTTTAATGGACGCGTTTTCAAACTGGCTAGAAGTACTATTTATAAAAAATAAATCTGCCTCAGAGGTAATTCAAAAGCTTAAAATTATTTTCTCTAAATTTGGCAGTCCAGATGAACTCGTCTGTGACAATGTACCTTTTGGTAGCTATAGTTGTAAAGAATTTTCAAGGGATTGGAATTTCAATATTGTAACCCGAAGCCCTTATTACCCTAGATCAAATGGACTTGCCGAAAAAGCTGTTGGAATCGCAAAAAAATTGCTTCAAAAATCTCTTGAAGAAGGGAAAGATATATTTGAAAGTTTATTGCAATATCGGAATTCCCCCTTAAAATATCTGAATTACTCACCTTCTCAACTATTTTTAAATCGTATTTGTAAAACAAAGTTGCCCATCTGTGCAGATTTATTAAAGCCGGCTCTATGCCAAAATGTTAAAGAAGGATTGTTACAGAGACAGAAAATCAATGAAAATTACTTTAATAAAACTGCAACGGATCTTAAACCATTAAAGGATGACCAAAATGTTATGATATATAATCATGTTGACAAATATTGGGAGCCAGGAAAAATTGTACAACAACATAGCTCACCCAGATCATATCAAGTTTTGAACAGTTCAGGTGATGTTTTACGTAGAAATAGGTTAGATCTTAAGTTATCAGATAATGAATTTGTCCCTCAAAAGCAAGAGTTGGAAACCAATAAATTAGAAGATTGTCGTGGTGCGAATGATAACAAAAATGATGAAAGTGACAGTGTCAGTGTTCAGTCCAGCAGTGAACCCAGTGTTCCCCAAATGAAGACCAAGTCTGGTCGAGCAATTAGAACCCCCATAAGACTAGATTTATAGTTAAACCATGTTGCTAATAGAATCAGCTATTATTTAGTTTAAGTTTCAGAAGAAACCTTTGTTTAGTTTATTTTTGTAGCTATAAAAAAAAAAAAAAAAAAAAAAAAAAAAGGGAAGATGTATCATAAAGTGTAACAGTTGTAGCCCGTGTGTACTGGCCTTAAGTACGTCAGGACTGTGGCGCCATCACCTAGCGGTGGACAGACAATGTACCTGGGGTATTAGTACCTAGAGGGGTACTGGGTATTGAGTTGCTATGTGTGAGACGCACGGGCCAGCTCCATCTTGTTATATACTCTATGGCCCGGGCTGCCTGTGTTGATTGTAATGTAAATGAAAATACATATTGGAATGTATGCTGGCTAGTTGTTTTATTGGAAACTCCTACGGATAATACAGCGTCTTCTCTTTTTCTCCAGTTATTTGTTATTTCACCACTTATTTTCTCGACGATTTCACTGACTGCGCCATGTAACAGGTGACCGTTTGGTTAAGGTATCAAATGAAACAACATTAATTAATGTGAATTAATCTCTAATAGGAGCCATTATAACTGGATACCATGAAGACTGCCGTACACTCTCTCTATGTCTGCTGCCCCTGGCCGTTATTAAATTTCATACATAAAACAACAACTATTTCATAGATCAACATATGCAACCCAATATACTGACAATCATTCCGGTGTTATTTTTATCTTAATTATAGGAGAATGCCCCCAAGTAAATACGGAAAGGCCATCAGGAATGTCTGTAAGGCGAAGAGGGATATTGCAAGAAGTAAAAACGAAGGAAGAACGAGAAGAGCTACCCTTTTATACAATGTTTTGAAGCAAGTTCATCCTGATAGTGGAGTATCCATTAAAGCTAGTATCATTAAAAGCTTAATCAATAATATACTTAGAACTTCCAGCTGTTCTTCTATTCGCCCTATAACTAAGCAAACTTCAAGTAAAGATATAATGCTATCACGAAATATATAAGTCCTTGTTAATGCTTCCGAGAAACTAGATATACAAGTACAAGGCACAGCCATCACCAACTCTTCAGTTAGCATCTGGAATTTTTTGCACTAAAAATCGTTTGGCAACCTTAATAATTTGACTATTAGTCTAACCATAGACAATCTATTCCAACAAGATTGTCTGTAGTCTAACCTTTCGTTCCCATTATAAATTTATCATGCTGCTATCGAATATCAGATTTGTAATGATGTTTTTAGATTGCAGTGAAGTGGTGGTGCTCTAGAAGGAATTGGATGTTTGTTTAGGAACAACAGAAAGACGAAACGAAAGTGATATGCCTTTGAAATGCTTCAGTTTCTACATGCCGGTAACTATTTGGGTAATGAAATAACACATTGAATGTGTCAGTATATATCTTCGGTGAGTATAGTTGAATATTTTTTTATCAGATGTTCTAATTTAAGTTTACTTGCTTTGCTATCATACATTACTGATTTTTGTTTCTTTTTAATTTGATGTCCAAATGAGGAACAACAACTGAAGAAGACGACGAACCAAAAATTAAGTACTTCGAGGGCCTTGAAGTGTCCAGTTCCTGGTGGTGTAATGAGAGAGTACGTTGAAAGTGTCAATACCTATATGCTTTTGTGAGTACATTCGAATATTTATTGCATGTTTTCAATTATGATTGCTGGCTTATATTTTATATGTTTTACTGATCTTTGTTTCTTTTTATTTTTATGTCCAAATGAGGAACAACTGAAGAAGATGGCTGAAGCGACAATGAAACACGTGCTATTCGTTTGTGGATTGTGTGTGTAATTAGTGTTAGTGAACCGGTATATTTTATATATTTTGGATTATACATTAACATTTATAGATGACTAATGCACTGTCTACTCATAAATAGTTTACTTGTTCTACTCAAAACCTATTTTGATATTAAGTATTTTCTATCTATCTTCTATATGTCGATATTTTCGTCAATATATTTTTGTGATGAGTAATCAGATTTTAGCTAATCAAAATTTGTCCTAATTATTGTTTGTTTCAAATAGTTATTTAGACAATGCACTAGTTACTTCTATAAATTAATATAATAATGTGTTTACTTACAAATAACCATATTTAAGAAGTTATTCAGTGGATTGATTTTTGATTTGCTTATTTATTCTTTCTATGTAATAATTTTGCAATAATAAAAAATCAACTAAAAATAAATTTTTGGAGTGATTTTTTGAAAAAATCTTTCAGCATTCATATTACATTTCGGATGACTATCATGAAAATTAAAATGAATAATCTCGAAAGTTATTTTCAAAAAATATCCTTCAACAATTTCTGAATATTTTTATTCCTCTCTCTACTTATAAGCTACGATAATACTTTTACTATACTTTGAATCTGCCGCCATAAACAAGTTACTTTGCGAGTCAACATCTTGAGCGCTAGTTGTACTTCAAGGTCAAAACATATTCAACGAAATTAATATGGGAGTTACCATTCTCTTGGAGGTAGTGTTCTCTGAACCAGTATGAGCTCCACAAATGAAAGGCATGATGAATTATTTTCAACAATACTTTTCTCTACTTAACGGAATAACTTATATTTAATTTATTAATTTCTTACCGCTATGGTTGCCTATTAAAGAATGTATTGTAATCTTGTAAAATTTTCAGCAGATGTTTATGTTGTACACGTTCGGAAATTCAAAAACTTATTTTCATCCATTGGTCTGTCTATCTTTACCCAGATTATTTCGGAAACGGATGGACCGATTTTGCTGCTTTCTTTTTATTTTTTAGGGTATCAATATGGGTCATCAGAGATATAGATTTTTCAACCTACTCGCACTAGTTTGCTATGCGATAGCAGCTGAAAAACTTGTTTCGCTTAAGACTGTTGCGAGAAAACGGCTCCAACGATTTTTCTGAAACATTTCTAAAATATTCTGTACTTAAAACCCACCAGTTTCTACAGCGTGTGAAACGTTATGCTTAAATGAACAGTTAATTTTTTATTCATATTCTGGCTAAACGGTTGCATCTACGTTAAAATTGAATATTAGCATTTGGTTGTGTTGACACTTGGAAAAAATGAATGGTCACACGACTTCATTAAACAATTTATATTCCAAGGAATTCGTTTGAGATCGACTGTCCAAACAGAGAACGTATAAAGTGTGTTCGTTTGTGCAATTTGCCTAGTAGAAGTGTTCCTCTTTTGATGTTTTTTTTTGCTGAGAGTGCTGCGAAATTTTAAAACTCAACATTGCTTACCCTACACCCTCTACGAAAATTTAAGACTCAAAATTAAGTTATCGTCAATATCGGGAAACATTTAAATTTGTTTGTAAAGTTTGAACCGTTTCCGAGAAACAACAACAATAACTTCTGGATATAATTCAACGTTCATAATATATGCGCAGGACTTGAGGATCTGATAGCTCGTTCAAAAATATGAAAAAAAGTTTATATCAACTTACCCTCCAAAATGCACTATTTTCGAGATACAAGGTGTAGAAATTGAATATCTCCGAAACCGTTCACAGTACAGAAAACAGCTTCTGTAACCATTTTCCACTCATTATAAGCTAAGTGTTGAGTCAGAAAAACATTTTTGTTAAGTTATAATTCGTGAAGATTTTAAAGGAGTAGTGGTTATTTTTCTCCCCAATTTCTAAGCCAATAGAAAAAGTACAGTTTTGAGGCGCCCTTTGAACCGCCACTGTTTTCTACACAAAAAAGGTACTGTTGGTCGTGAGCTCTAAAGTCGACTGTTTTCAAGAAAAATTAACCTTTATGTTAAAAAAACACGCACTTTGCACTCTAAACCAATGCTACCTCCATACCTTCTATCCTCCTTGGTATCAACGCAGCATCGATGGAGTCAACCTGTATCTGTAATTATCAATCAATTTCCTTTCCCTGTACTTGTTATTTATTATTCAGAGATCTCAAAACATCGCGGCGCAAATATACTTATTTCAGACTTTACTGCGCTAACTTGAAAACCGTAACTCACTTTAGATGTTGCTACATATAATCTTTTCTCTAACTTGGCGGTCTCATATTTTCAATTTTCCAAAAAAATTGCTCTTCCACATAGCGGAAATACACATATCACATATTTCAGACTTTACGATTGCGAAAATCGGAAACCGCAACTCTTTCGAAAAAATTTCAACGTGAAAGTTTCCGGATATGGTCCCCTCTCTAATCTCAAATCTCGAATTTTCAATTTTCGGACAACTTTGCCCCTTCCACATAGCTAAAACACATTTCAAACTGTATCGCGGAAACCTATGATTATTTTTAAAATTTAAACATTTCCGGATGTGGAATTTTCATTAATTCTGCCGTCTCGGATTTTCAATTTTCGAGAAAAATTGCCCCCTCCACCGTCTTTGGGGGCGGTTTTTGGAGAGGAGTTGGATTTGATTTTCCGAAATATGGGACCATTTCTCAATTCTCTTCAAATGAAACAAAAATCGTCTAAATTGGAGTACGTTTACTATTCAAAACGCGCGAACAGCCATAAAAAAAGCAAATATACAACGGAGGGGTTATCATGTAACTAGCAACTGCAATGCGATCGCGACTATTGCATAATCGTCGCTGTCAAAACGTTGTTTTTTTAACATGTTCTTTATAAAATAGTTATTTTCACTTATTTATCCAATATTTAATAGAGAAGGTCTTATGGACTACATATGGAAAGTGGCAACACTGATACAACAACGCGATTGCAACTGGTTGCTAAATTTTACGTGATATGGGGGCGGAATTGTGTACCTCCTCCTTTTTTTGTCGCTCAAAAAGATAATCTCAGAATGACAAAGATTTAAATAAGATTATGACAATACCCTTTGCGTCATCGGTGGATTGATATATCAGAAGTTTCCAACAGTGTCAAATTTTAAAATCGAAAGTGATTGTAATCAGCAGTAATCGACATGAATGAAAAAAATATTACGAACATGTATTGTGATTGTTTTCAGCCAATGTTTGACCGACTTCGCACAATTTGCGTAGTAAACGTACTTCGATTTAGACGATTTTTGTTTCATTTGAAAGAGAAGAGTTGAGAAATAGTCCCATATTGAGAAAAATCAAATCCAAAATCTCTCTTCTGGGTTCGTGGATTCTATTTTATTGCACATTTTGCAACTCCTACTCATTTTTTCAAGTTTTGAAACCAAAGAATATAATAGAATATTTAAAAACAAACAAAACACCAAGTATTTAAATAATGGGGGAAAAGCGATGAGGCGTGGCCGAACAAGGGATGATGTCAACACAATATATTGTTTACAGTTCCGTCTATCTCTGTTGTCATTGATTGTGCCATTGTAGTTTGTTGTTGTTGGCAATAACTCCAAAAGAACCAGCAACAATAGAATTAATATTGTTTTGTATTTTTCAGTGCCATAACTAATAAAGTCTGTCCAATTTTTTGTAAAAAATATTTGTTCAATAGGTATGCACATAATTTTATTTTATTTTTGATCTGCTTTTAATTCTCTTAGGAGCATTTTTATTTGAAAGAATATATTTAACTTTCAAAATTATTGCAACGATATTTCAGACAAAAGCTGTTGATAGCAGACCATACCGAAGAGATTCGGGCACACAAAGTGATTTTGGCAGCGTCTTCTATGTTCTTTAACACTTTGTTCTCGAGCATGCTTGGAAAATCGCAGGATCGCATTGATCTGGAAGGTATTCAACGGTATGCATTACCCCAAATTATTCAATACATCTATACTGGCAAGATCTTCATAACTGAAGACAATGTGTCACGTTTAATGCGGTCAGCCCATAAATTGGCTGTCACAAGTGTCGCCAATGCTTGCATACACTTTGTGCAGGTAAATAGCTTAAAATTTT
The DNA here is from genome assembly GCA_958507055.1 of Crioceris asparagi. Classification (NCBI taxonomy): domain Eukaryota; kingdom Metazoa; phylum Arthropoda; class Insecta; order Coleoptera; family Chrysomelidae; genus Crioceris; species Crioceris asparagi. The sequence continues at coordinate 73,239 of CAUEHI010000584.1, forward strand.
ACTTCACTTTAAGATTATTTCATTATTTTTTTAGACTCACTTGAATATTGAAAATTTCTTAAGCAGCTCAGCATTGGCAGAGGATTTCAAACATTTATTGTCATTAACTAACACTTTTATGACGGAACATTTCTCGTAAGTATTCGAACATTATTTTTGGTAAATAGAGAGAGATCAGATACTCTGGCGGCCTACGACCCACAATAGACCAGCTGCCGCTGCCCCCGTATCATGTAAAATTTAGTAACTAGTTGCAAAATCGCGTGTTGTTTTCTCGATGTTGCCACAGTCTATTAGAAACTGTCTATAAAATATTGGATATAAAAGAGAAAATAGCAATTTCATTGAGAACATGATTAAAAGTAATTTATTATTCACAAATACATACAATCAACCTCATTTTGATAATTTTTACTCGAGTATCAGAGTTTAGGCTCAAGAGTGACAGACCACCGACAACACGGTACCAATGTACAGGGTGATTCATTGTTCCGAAATGTTCATCAAGAAATCGAGACCGTAAAACAAGAAGTTCGAGAAGAAATTGGAACAGTACGAGAAGAAATTGGGACAGTTCGAGAAGAGTTTGAGGAAAAGTACCGAATACTAGAGAAAGAGATGAAAAAAATACGGGATACTAACCCAGACGAAAGCAGCAAACTGGACATGTCGAGGATCACTACAGCCAAAGAAAAACTTAAACTACCAACGTTTGACGGCGAAATATCCCGGGCCATGTACAAACGTCAATTTGAGGCTGCAGTCAATGCAAATGGATGGGATCAGCAGCAGAAAACGACGGCGTTGGTATTGGCCTTGCGAGGAAAGGCGCTTGAAATACTTCAAAACATTCCTGAAGCCAAACAAACTGATTATTTGGCTGTTGCGGGCGCCTTGGATCTAAGATATGGCAACAAATATCTTAGCCAAGTGTATCAGAGCCAGCTGAAGAGCAGAATTCAAGGTTCAACGGAGTCACTGCAGGAATTCAGCAGTAGCATTGAGAGCATGGTACGACTGGCTTATCCACAGGCCCCGGACCAATTCATCGAGCAAATTAGTGTCCAATACTTCATCGACGGAGTTCGAGATATAGACAAGCAGCAAGCGTTGAGACTGAGTAGGCATAACACCTTAGCCGAAACAGTTGTCCAGGCACTGGAGTACGAAGCTGCCAAAAATACTTCGATGAATCGTCGCAGCAAATTAAGAGAAGTCAGGGTGTCGGAGGAACCGCAAGACAATGCAGATTTCTTCAAAAAGCTGGAGGCGATGTTCCAGAAATTTTGCTCTCGAGGAGGCCAGGAGTCCGGATAAAGAAAACCGATTAAGTGTTACAATTGCAACCGAGAGGGACATATAAGTAGAAATTGCAGGCGACGACCCAGATCTGAAGAACGAAATGTTCAGAGAGAGAATACCCGACTTCAGGAAAACTCCACCTCGCCAGTATAAGGGGGCGAACGCTGGCAACCACTGATTATCAAGCCCCCAAGTTACATTTGTGCTCCATCAAGAATAGCTGTGAGAGCCTCGTTGTCCAAGGTTTTATCAACGGCAAAAAATGTGATTTGACCATCAACACGGGGGCAACAAGATCATTGGTACGCCCCGACATGGTTTCCAAGGAATCTATCGTGCAGCACAACATCAAGCCAATACTGGAAACTGCAAAAGGAGATTTGATAAATGTTTTTGGAGAGACCACCACCACTTTGGAAATTGGCAAGGCACAAGTAAAGATTAATGCAATCGTGGCCGACATAGTGGATGAATTTATTGTAGGCTTAGACGTTTTGGGAACCTTCAATTTCATCACAGTGGACTTTAAAAACAGAATGTTGAGAGTGGGCAACGAGGAAATATTTTTCTCAGCATCTTCGAACAAGAATTGTCTTGTTAACACTATGGTTTTTGAAACAAACGAGAACAAAGAGAACGAGACTCTCTTGGCTAGGTGCTTAGTTAATTCCAACGACATTATTCCAGTGAAGGTAGCCAATCTATCTGTTAACAGAATGACATTGAAGAAAGGAGAAGTAATCGGTACATGTTCGCCAGTCTCTCGAGTAACAAGATGTGAGCAAGAGGAACCCGTTTCAAAAGATATAGATTTGTCCCAAGAGCTAATGGAGAGTTTCAAGATGACCTGGAAACATCTTCGCGAACAGGAAAAGAAAACGGCCATCGAGTTTGTAAGGCAAGAAGCTGATGTTTTCGTACAAGGAAAAATTACAGGGCGAACGAATTTAGTCGAACATCGGATCAACACGGGAAATGCTGTACCTATTCACCAACCTCCACGAAGACTTCCTTTCGTAAAACAACAGCAAGTTAACACCATGGTTCAAGAAATGCTGAAGGATGGCGTCATAGAAGAATCCAACAGTCCTTGGTCATCACCAGTTGTGCTGGTGACGAAGAAGGTTGGTTCTACGAGGTTCTGTGTGGATTACAGGAGGTTAAATGATGTTATGAAGAAGGACAGCTACCCATTACACCGAATTGACGATACCTTAAACACCTTAGTTGGCTCCAGGTGGTTCTCAACTCTGGACCTGAAAAGTGGATATTGGCAGGTAGAGCTAAACAAGGAAGATAAAGAGGAAACGGCCTTTGCATCTGGAAACGGCCTGTATCAATTTAATGTCATGCCGTTTGGATTATGTAATGCCCCTGCCACTTTTGAAAGGTTAATGGAATTAGTTCTGCGAGGACAAACTTGGGAGATGTGCCTGGTGTACTTGGATGATGTAATGGTGATTGGCAAAGATTTCGACGAACATCAATCGAATCTGAAGAAAGTATTTGCCAGGATCCGAAGTGCTAATCTCCAGCTGAATCCAAAGAAATGCGTTTCATTCCAGGAAAAAAACAACTTTCTCGGACACGTCGTATCATCGAAAGGAATTGAGACCGATCCAGAAAAGTCCAGGCAGTGCGAGATTGGCCCAGACCAAAAAACAAGCACGAAGTTAGAAGCTTTTTGGGACTACCGCCGATTTGTTAAGGATTCTGGGAAAATTGCGAAGCCACTACATCAATTAACCGAAAAGAACTCCCACTTTGACTGGTCACCAGAATTTCAACAGTCGCTTCTGGAGCTGAAAAACCGTTTGACCAGTGCTCCTGTTCTTGCATATCCCTTGGACGAAGGATTGTTCGTGTTAGACACTGACGCTTCACAAAGTTGAATAGGAGCTGTTCTTTCCCAAATACAGAATGGCGAAGAAGCTGTAATTGGGTATTTCAGCAAAACGTTGGGAAAAGCAGAGCGGAACTACTGAGTGGAAGGAGCTGCTAGCGGTTGTACGATCCATAGAACATTACCACAGTTTTCTCTATGGACGGAAATTCCTAATAAGAACAGACCATTCTGCATTACAGTGGCTGCTGAATTTCAAAAATCCGGAGGGACAGATAGCGCGTTGGCTGGAGAAACTGCAGAGTTACGACTTTCAAATTAAACACCTCAAAGGAAGAAGTCACGTCAACGCTGACAGCTTGTCACGAAGACCTTGTGGCAGTTCCTGTAAATTCTGTCAAAGGTAGGAACAAAGATAAATAGCCAAGGACGTTGTACATATCCAACAAATGCAATTAGGAATAAGGAAACGGAAATTGCCGAGGAAATCACCAGAGACAACTTTAGAAGAGAACAAATCGCTGACAAAGATTTGACGATAGTACGGGGCTGGCTAGACCAAAAGCGACGACCTGAGTGGCAAGAAATCTCCAGATTTGATCAGATGGTCAAGGGGTACTTGGCTCTGTGGGATTCGTTGTGCTTACGGGATGACTTGATCACTCGTAAATGGGAAAGTCCAGATGGTAGGAGCATTGTGTATCAAACCGTTGTACCCCAAACGATGGTAGCTGAAGTACTTCGTGAACTGCATGGCAGTCGCAGTGGAGGCCATTTGGAGTAAATAGAACACTGGCACGTGTGAAAAAGCGGTATTATTGGATCAACTGTCGAAGAGATATGGAAGAATGGTGCAGAAGATATGACTTCTGTGCTTCTAAGAAGGGTCCGAAGACACGATCCCGAGGGAAAATGAAGCAGTATCTGTCAGGTGAACCTTGGAAAAGAATTGCGGTGGACATTGCAGGACCATTCCCTACGATAGATTCTGGAAATAAGTACATCATGGTTGCCATGGACTATTTCTCGAAGTGGCCAGAAGTAGTGCCGATGCCGAATCAGGAAGCAGTTACAGTGGCCGAAGCCCTTCTGGAAAACGTGATTTCCAGACACGGAGTACCCTTGGAGCTGCATACCGATCAAGGTAGAAATGTTGAATCCGAAGTATGGACGCAGTTAATGAGGTTGCTGGGGATACGAAAAACACGAACAACCCCACTTCATCCACAGTCAGATGGAATGGTTGAGAGGCACAATAGGACCATCAATCAATACCTCTCAATATTTGTGGATGAGCACCAACGTAACTGGGATAAACTGGTACCTCTCTTTCTCCTGGCCTACCGAAGTTCCCAGCATGAATCTACTGGCTATACACCATCGATGTTGTTGTTTGGAAGAGAAATTAAGCTCCCCGTAGATCTGATGTTTGGCAGACCATCAGCCGACGATCATGAGGAAGTGTCTCTTCCACATTATGTAGCTGACCTACAGGAGCGACTTAGAGTGGTCCACAATTTTGCCAGAGAAAAGCTTCAGTTAGAGAGCGACAAAATGAAGATGAGACTTGACAAAAGGCAGTCAATAAACTCTTTTAACGAAGGCGATGCAGTTTGGTTGTACCAGCCACAGCGAAGGAGAGGATTAAGTCCGAAATTGCAAAGACCTTGGGAAGGACCATATCGCATTGTCAAGAAGATTAATGACTTGGTGTATAGGATCCAACTTTCGCCAAGAGGCAAGCCAAAAGTGGTGCACGGAAAGACTGAGTCCGTATCGAGGAGATAATCCACCTTTCTGGAGACATACGGAAGAAGCTGTTCGGGGCGAACAGCTTTAAGGGAGGGAGCAGTGTAACGTGCAAGGGGAACAGCCACCGGTATTGGCTACAAAGTGTCGGCGTCCTTTTGAAGAAAGCGCGAGATTTATGTTGTGGTTGGAAATATCGAAAGCGGCGTTGACAAAGAGAGCGACGGCAGCATGTCGGCATCTACTCCTAGAGTGCCGACAAAGGGATTTCGAGAAGCGTCCAGTGGCGGCTTTCGAATCAAAAACCAGAAGCCGCTCGAATGATCTGGAGCCTTTGTCGGATATATATATGGGAGAATTGTCGCTATGAGAGACAGAATGTAAAAGACAGTGTGAATAATAGAATAGTTCGAGTGAGCTAGTGCGAATATAGTAAAGTTAAGTTGTAATTTATATTATTTCGAGTGTAAATAAAGTTAATTTAATAACTCTAAATTAGTCTCACTTATCTGCGAACCCACATACGCAACAATATAATAAAGGATTCTGAATATGTTGAAGCTTGTAATAGAATTTTGAGCGAAAACTTTATTATTATTTATATAGCTGAAATTACTCGATGGAAACCAATCGGGAAGGGGAAGGTAGCAAAACCTTTTCCATCAGAATAGGATGGGATTAAAGATGTTCATCGGATTGTTAAACATGTATGAAAATTAATTAGAAGTGATGGTTAATTTACTAAATACTATTATATGATTAGAAAACTTCATTATTTTGTCCAATATTTAAAATATTTGAAATGAATGATTGAGTTAAAAGCATAATATTAGTTGACAAATTTACATATTAAGTACTCAGAAATCAATAAAAATATATTCTCAGTCTAATTGAAAGAAAGTAATCGTAAATACAAAAAGTAATAGCTTCTAAAATAAAACAACAATTCTTTCACTTGAAACTAAAGCATATCTTCTGTAAAACGTAAAACTGAGAAAAAAATTGAAAAATTTCAAGGCGACAACTACAGTAAATATTTATGAGTGGGTTTAGATTCACGATTTATATATATATATATATTTATGGTCTTATAATATAAAATGATGTTATGACCAGAAATGACAACTGAGATGTAATGACACAGTTAGGTAGAAAGCTTTAATAATTTTGCTGAGTAATATGTAAATTTGTCAAGTGATATTATGCTTTTAACTCAATCAATCATTTTGAATATTTTAAATATTGGTCAAAATAGAGAAATTTTCTAATCATACAATAGATGTTAGTAAATTAACCATTACCTCTAATTAATATTCATACACGTTTAACAATCTAATGAACATCTTTAATCCAACGCTATCCTGATGGAAAAGCTTTTGCTACTTTCCTGATTTGTTTCCATCGAGTAATTTCAAGTAAGTATATTATAAATTAAAATATTGAAAGTTTTCGCTCAAAATCCTATTACAAGCAAAACACAATTCGTTTTAATTTTAAATAAAACTTTGAGTTTTATATCCTTGACTATAGACGCATCGTGTTATCAAAACGGGCAGTTGATTGAGCAGTAGACACTCCAGAACTTCTCTCAACGGCAATCACCGGGCCGCAAGCCACACAGCTACCTATAGCCCAGAGAAGACATACCTCCAAGAGATTGGTAACTCCCATGTTAATCTTTTTGACCATGTTTTGACCTTGTGTACACTAGCGCTCAATCGGTACACTCACGAAGTTACGTGTGGCGGCAGATTCAAATCGGACATTCAAATAAACGGTGGAATATAAAAGTAGCGCAAAGTAGATAGAGGAATAAAACATTCAGAAATTGTTGAAGAAAGTTAAAAAAACATTATATGAATGCGGCATAGATTTTTTATGAAGTGTTCTCCAACAATTTCTGAAAGTTTCACTCCTTTCACTATGTCTAAAGGGAATTATTAAAGTCATAATAAATACACGAAAGGTTAGAAGTATTTTTTTTAATAACTTGAAGGTCGCCAATGTGAACATCAACATACATTACTATAACAAAATACTTATATAATATACTTATTATTATAATAAATTATTACCCACTGTCTAAATAACTGCTTTTGTAAAACACATACTACACCACCTGGACCCGAACGCTGGATACTTCATATGCCCTTGCATTGCTTCATTTCTTTTTCAGTCCTCTTCCGCTGCTCCTCAATTAGACATATAAATAAAAATAACGAATTGAACATCTGCGCCGTATATTACAAGTAAACTGAAATAATTATAAGCAAAATTTAGCCATACTCACATTTATGCACTCATTATGCTCTTTACACCACCAGGACTCGGATGCTGGATACTTCATCTGCCCTTGCATTGCTCCATTTTTCCTTCAGCCTTCTTCCGTTGCTCCTCAATGTAAATAAAAAAACAAATTTCAAACATCTGCACCCTATATGACAAGTAACCTGCTATACTCACATTTATTCACTCATTATAATCTCTCTATACCACCACGACTCGGAAACTATATTCTTCAAATGCCTTTGAGGTGTTTTACTTTTGCCACATCCTTCATCTTCCGTTGTTCATCTGCAAGTATTCGATTTTGCCTTGTGCACCACCATTTCACTGCAATAAAAAATACATCATTACAAATCTGGGCTGATATGAGAAAAGCATGCTCGGTAAAGAGTTCACAAGACAATCAAATTTAAACGTTCTCTGAACTGTAACTGTAATAGCTGTCTATTTTATTAGGGATCTATTGAGTATTCTCTGATCTCTTTGTATAATGAGCTAGACGACAATCTTAAACAGCAATACATTATAAACTACCAATCATGCCTTACAGCATGTATTTAGTGGCATTTTCTTGCCACTGAGCCATACCAACACTGAAATAAATGGGATACGAATGATAAGAATAAAATACTAAAATAAAAAAATTTTTAGCTTCACCGGAGTACTAGTTGGTTCTTTCACCTACAACATGGTACGCTAATTTACTTGGTAGAAGTAGATTAACAGTTATTTTCTACATGTTATTTGCGATCTCTTTGGTTTACTCTGATCTCTATATAATGAGCTTGACGGAAAGCTTAAGCAACAATACGTTCGAAAATGTCAATCAAAAAGCTATTCATGATACACATACCTTTGCTTAATATTCCAGTTTTAAGATGAACCTGCTTGAAAACTTTGTATATATAAATTGCGTTACTCTCCATTTTCCTTCGTATTTTCATCATGCCATACCTAATTACAAATGTTTTCCTGGGTTTAACCAGCTTTCCCGGCAGCCGTACAGCATGTCTGAATGAGATCTTTGCCACCGAGATATAAGGCCTAACCGCTCTGACGTCACAGAAGATTTCCCTCACGCTTATTGGTCATAACAAACCAAACGTAGTGCGTAGTAATTATAGCAAATTCAGTAGACGAGACGCTGTCGACTGATTTGTCTATTTTCTCTTTGCACTTTATTTCCATTGAAAAAACGTAGTATCAATATAATTACGTAGTGCTTTGTTTGATCAAAACTTTAATTTGTTAATTAACATAAACATAGTTAAAACTGTTCAAGTTTATATATATTTATATTTTTTTATATTTTTTCGACAATAAAGCATTTCTCTCTCTCTCTCTCTCTTGATTCACTACACGTGCAGTGGTATTGTCGTTGCAACGACCACCATTTTACATTAGGTCAGGGCCGTGATTCGGGAATTCTAGTTTTTTCAAAATGGCTCACAAATGCTGTGTTCCATCGTGTAAAGGAAATTACGGGTATAATAGTGCTCCGACTGTGAAAGTGTTTTCATTTCCGAAGAACGATGAGATGAAAAAACAATGGTTGCGCGCCATTCCCCGAGCAGGTTTCATCCCATCGAATTCCAGCAAAGTTTGTGAGTTACATTTTCATACTGATGACATTATCCGCGATATAACAAAATTAGATAAAAAAAACTGGAGAACATATTACTGTTCCATTAAACCGCTATCGTTTAAAAGATAGCGCTATACCAAGTATATTCCCAAATTGCCCAAAATATCTTTCAAAATCCTCAACTTCTCATGTTCGAAAAAGTAAGGAAGAGAAAATTCATGAAATCGATAATGCCAATTTACTCAAAGCTATCAAAGAAAGCGAAAAAACTTTTGCTGCACATCAGGAGTCTATTACTTTTCAAAATTTTGAAAAATTTCTAGAAATTATGGATTCTTTTACCTACAAAAATTGGTGTAAAATAAATGATGACTCAAAAATTACGTTTTTCAAAATTGAATACAGTCCTGGGCCTAAAATTACGTATGCAGTAGCAATTAATTCAAGTTTAAAAATGGAAACATATTTACGTGGTCATGAAATCTATTTGAATATTAATAAAACTAGAACGCCTTGTGTTATAAACAACCTAGAGATTATAGAGAATTGTTTGAGTTTCATAGATTCTATTTCTTAATTAATAACATCACTCGCGGTGGTCTTCTCTATCCTAAAGCTGTTATAGTTCAAATAGTTCTAATTACATACATTTTGTTCAATAAAATTATTTCTAATTATGAAGACGATTTTTGGGTATACAAAATAAAAGAAACTTTCTTCTAAAATATATTTTCAATTACTGGCAGCGATATGAGTCAGATAATTATAGATTCGTTACTTGTCAACATCATGAAATAGAAACTATTTTGAAATTAGTAATTAAAATTACAGGGAATACTTTATTAAAGAATTATTGCCGAAAATCAAACGACAGCAAGGGAAAAAAGAAAAAAAGAAAAATAGAAACCGTGTCGAAAAAATAGGATTTCTAATATCTGTTCCAATGGTTTGCTTTGAAATTTCATCTTCCATTTCTCAAAAAAATCGAATGGGGTGCGACTGAGGTATCAGTTCACGACTGGCAGCCCCGTTTGAACAGGAATCCCTCATTAGATAATTAAATTTATACTGTTGAATAATGTTGCAATAGCAGTTAGCATATAAACGCATCAGCGCTGCGAGTGAATTCATGACCACTAATGAATACGTGACGTAACAGCCCGCAGGCCTTATATCTCGGTGGCAACGATGAGATACGAATGATAAGAATTAAGATACTAAAATAGTAATAGAGAATAAAATTCACATTCAACAACAGAGAATTGCAGAGAAACTTGCATATTCTCTCATTTCTCAGATACGCACCTTCAAAACATCCAAAAGCTACAAAACCAGAGAAAACATACCACAAATACAAATACAAACAACGCTTCAGAAAAATGAGGTTAGAGGTGTTAGACAGATAACATATTTATAATAGAACATTTACGTATTTAAATGTTACCGCCACTAATTCTCGGAAGCGATACTAGCGAGCAATCGGTACACTTTGGCAACTTACGGTCAAAATTTTCCCATAAGAGTTGCCACGGGCTGCTATAGCCGTCTCAGTCCAAAAAAAATGGTGTTCCGTCCACTGGCGGCCATTGATTTAGTACTCATTTGGCTTCACTTGCTCTTCGAACGCGATATCTCCTTGGTAACTCCATGCTCTAAGGTTATTTCCGTCGAATAGGTTAATTACGTATGTATTTGTTTTTATTATTTAGTTCCACTGTTTGCTACCAAGCTGCTAGTGGCGCTGTATTTGACAGCGACTGCTTTACATAATACGATTTTATTATGCGACTAACTTAACAACTGCAACGCGACTGCAATGCTGTAGCTACTGGGTCGCGGAATTTTACATAATCATCATGCCGGGCTCAGCGATTGGGTATCTAGCTCCGTATATAAATAGTTTATCTAAGGAATCTACCATATTTTTTTATCTATGGTATCTAGGCTGGGCTTCGGCGTTCGACTGGCACTTTTGTCTGATTAATGTTTTTGCTTATGATATACATACATACTTCTAATCTGAATGTAATAAAAAGTGACAAATCACAATAGGTGAACGGGCGGCAGGCGCGAAGCTTTTAGACGAAATTTTTCTACCTTTCAATAAAACCATTCTATTTCAAAAAACCAACAATATTGTGAAGAAAATGAATAATATTGGAAAAAGTAATCTGCTACGGAGACCTTACATAAGAATGCAATTACGTAACAAGTATTCAAGGAGAAACAAAATAAACATTTTTTACAAAAAACTTACCGACGTTATCAGTTGGTGCACTGAAATGTACAAAATAATATCAAAGTCAACCTAGATAGACTTTGATAAATATTAAATCTATTATTGGTGCTGGTACTTGGAAGTTGTGCAGTTGAAAACTTCACAATTATCTACCAACACCAATAGAATTACATTCTATACATTTCAGTGCATCAACTGATAACTCTAATTTTTCTATAAAGATATTTATTTCACACTTTTGAATGTTAGGTACATTTGTCACGAAAATCATTGAACGTTCGCCATTATCCATATATGCTTTGCTTGTATTTGCTATTATTCAGAAAACTAAGAAGAATAATCTGGTCATTCTCAGATTTTCAGTTTTCGAAAGAGATTGCCTCTTCCACATAGCGAAAATACACATATTTCAGATTTTAACATCAATCAAAAATCCATAATCGGAGTACGTTTAGGTACTCTATAAAATGCGCGTAGGAACCAAAAATAAAGCAAACAGTCAAATTGAATACCTCATCCGTTCGGGTTTTGTCGGTTAAAAATGAAAAAAATCGTGACTTGATTTCACACACAAAAAAAACGGAGACCTGACTTTTTTCGGTTTTAACTAATACCTTCGCACAATTCAGCTAATTTGATCATTCAAATTTTAATATTAAGAGATATCTGAATCAAAATTTCAATGAGGTAGGTACCTATTCTTCTTTAAACTGGAAAACTTGTCGACCTGTTGTTTTTCGATTTGTACCCACCTCAAACTTTCGAACCGCAACAATTTGTGATTTCCTTTTCAGCTGTTTTTCGTTCATTGATTGATTTTCCACAATTTATGAGCAATGCTTCCCGAAATTGTAGGGCAAGTTTTTGATTTAAGCGGATTGCATGCTATTATCAAGGAGTCCGGTTTTTTGTCTGCCAGTATCATTTACTACTACCGTTCTTTATGTTTAAATGTACCTACCTTAATAAAATACTGGTTTGCTTGCTTTTGTTACTGTTATTATATGTAAAAACTAGGATATATGTAGTAAACATATAGGCAATACATAGTGAGAGTGGCAACCGATTTAAATTCAGGTCTACGGCATACGTCACACGCGCGCTCGCTCCTGATTGGTTAACTGCTGATCGAGACAACCGTATCTCTCTACGGACCGTGCACTTTAGGTGGTCTAATTAAGAGCTCCCCATTGTACATGTCCAAATTTCAAAAAAGGACGTCAACGTTGCCGGATGTTTTGCTGGTAATTGACGAAAGATACTTTTAGAAGTAGTTAATTTTTACTGAATCTAATTTACATTTTTAAGGTTACGCGGGAGATTTATCATTTATTTAATTTTGTTAAACCGTTATACACTGCCTTGTGAACTCTGGTTACCAAGACCATTTGTGAAAAAATATCTTTCCAATTCTGCGGTTGCCCCTATGACTGAAAGTAGTTGCTCGTTTAGTCTAATTATTCTTATTAGGCCATTCTGAATCCTGTATAGTTAAGATTTTCCACCATATCAAAGGAGCGGTGTTCTTGAAATGGGCACCAAAAATAGATTTGGGAAATGGCTTTGATTTTGTTGTTAAGGCAATAACGAATGGGACAAATTCTGGGTTAAATCTGTGGTCTAGCATATTTGTTAAATAATATGAAAAGCTTCCAACCTATTTAACATATTAAATAAATATCAACCAATAAATATCACGATATATATCAATGATATTTATCTGATATATATCGAGTAATATATTTATATCGGCGAACCCTGCTTTATAGTAAACAAAATGCAGGTCTCCTTTAAGCAAGTAGCAAATACGTCTTTTTTGAATTTGCAAGCTTGAGAAAAAACATTACAAGTTACATTCAAGTTGTGCCTATTTGAGTGATGCGAACAGAAGCAATAAAATTAAAGTCTTCTATTTCAAAGCTTAGGTAACTAACTCTACACTACAAAGTATATTATATTGTATATAAGTCAATGAATTAGTAACTTGAGAATATTATCAATATAAGTTAACCTTTAGTAATAATTGTTAGAAGGCAGAGCAGAAGACGGCAGAAGTTTCTCCATATTTTATAGAATTAATATATAAGCAGATTACATTTCTAATCATTTTTATATCTATTGTTTGTTTTCTATGGTCTATGAATCTTCTTCACAGAAAACAATCAATTCATATACGTAGTTTGACCTACTGAACGCACATTTATATTCACTTTATATCTTATGACAGCAAAAGATCCGGCAACGTTGACGTGCTTTTTTGAAATTTGCGCATGCGCAATGGAAGCTCCAAATTAGACCACCTAAAGTGCAAGATTGTCCCCGGCAGTCGCATTGCGGTTGCAAGTTATATAATCACGCTGCCGGCTCAACTGTCAACTTGAATTTATTGTATTATGAGTAATAATTATAGATATATAAAAATCATATATATAATACCATATAATACACGATTGGAAAATGATGCCATTAAAGAGAGATAGAAATGGTTTGCTTTGCTCCTAATACGCGACCCCTGCTTCATATATAGGTATTTTTTATATACAAATTATCCCTATTTATGTATAAATATCACAAATAATAGCACGGTACGAGATGCACGAGAGGATGAGCAGAAACAACTGTGCGAGAGAGAAACGCTTGTCTGTACCGTATTAAAAGCTTCAAGACCTCTCTCTTCACTGGCCATATAGGAGTATTATATATATGATAAAAATAATAAGACGCCATTCGTTGACTTTTGTGATTTGTAGATAAAGAGAATAAACAACCCGCGAAATTTAAATATGGACACCAGAGTACTTTCAAATGTACTAAGAAAGTGGGTTGATTATTGAAAGAAATATCGATATATCATTTGATTTTTTTTCAGTTAATTTGATGGCGTCTTTTTTTTAAGTGGCGTTTAAAGGTCTTCAGGATATTACGTATGTTTTTTTGTACATCTCTATATATTATATGATAATTTGGAGAAAAAATACAATATTTCTTACAATAAATAGGAACGACTTTATTTTTCAGTGTTCTATTAATCAGTATTATTAAACGGACACTTATATTCAGTGATTTAAAAATATGGCGGCAAGAATCATTTTTCTAGGTAGAGCAGTCGATTTTCTGAGTAAATATCAAATAGCTTCGTAAAAAATCAATCGGTATATTTTATTCACATTACTTTATTCCACCCTGTATTTATTATCTCAGAGTCTCCTATTCCCTAATATGGCTGGTCTTTAGATAGAAGATCAATGCAAACTGTAGTTTGCAAGAGGTGAGAGCGGTATCTCTCACTTCTGCGTATAGAAGCATTATTTACAGAAAAATGTTGAATTATCAAGGTCACGTAATGGTTTTTCCCGAATAATATAAATATATGACTTGAAATTAACGAGATATTGTATTTAATGCAATCCTTCAATGATAAGTAATCATTTGAAAATGTTTTCAACTCGTAAAAGGCTGTAATAATTATATTATCAATATATGTAAAACCAAATAGACGGATTTCACAATTTATTATTTTCCAGACTCTAGGGTGTTGCCAGTGCTAAAGTTTTACCTGTTTTTAAATACCTAACTGATATAGATATCGGATAAATACCTAATTGAAACTGACAAATTAATTATGATCATGATTGTAAAATCATTTATTATTTAAAAAGCATGCATACGACTTCGCTCTTATTCGAAAGTGGTACATTTTTAAGGCACTAATAATATTTGTTACACGTATACTACTACTATACTATACTAAATGGCAACAATGAGGTAGATGTAGCAGTAGCAGAGAACAGAGACGTATATAGAACTGCAATCCTTAATGTTAATACATATATTTACTAAGAGATGGCAGAGCGATCAAGAATTAGACGTTTTCGTTATTCTATTTATTAGTCCATGGTTTTCGTACGCTGTGGGTTATTAATTAATTAATTAATATTTGATACCTAGTTATATTTCTTCTAACATTGCCTACTCGTGCATACAGTTTTTTGGTTTTAGCTTTTGGTTCAGATCACACGATATAGCTTTTTTTATAATTAGAAGCGGCCCGCTGTTGATAAATATCAAGGTACATTTCAAGTTATGAAATACAAGTCGGGAGATTAGGAGTGCGTAGGTATTCGGACGATTACGGGGTTATTGTAAAGATTAGGAGAAAATGTCTTTAACTAATCCAATCGTATTTTAAACATTCTATAACATAAAAATATTTTCAATTAGACCGGGTGTTTCTAAATAGTTGGAACTCTACACAACTTTGTTTTTTCTTATGGAATGTTTATAATTTTAATTTATTTTTCAGATCAAAATGGAAAAACAATGTCAGTTTATGAATATGACTTTATGTTTATAGCTAATATTTTATGAGATATTAATTAAAGGATGAGAGAGTCAGTGTGTAGTTATTCGCGATTTCACAATTTTATATATTTATTTATATATATATATTTATTTATATATATATATATATATATATATATATATATATATATATATATATATATATATACCGGGTGTCCCACTAAGGTCAGCGAGGTAGGATAATAGGGAAACCGTAAACCCTACGACTTCGGGAAAAAAATTCTCAAGTAAATCGGCTAAAAGAAATTCAGCTAAAATATTTTCAAGTTTCTAAAAGGGCCCTAGGTGGCTCAATTACCGTGGTATAAATTAAATTTTTTTTTCAAAAATCGAAATATTAACGTATTGTTTTGGTACCGGAAATGGAAAGTTCATTACATTCTGCGTAATGTTGGTCCTCACACTTTTTCCGTATTTTTGATTATATGGGTGGGGGGAGTACTTTATTAAACCGCTGTAATCTCCTAGACGCGTTATCCAAATCTAATAAGTTTAGTCATGTTTGAAAGATGACGCTTATTTTAAAAATAATGTAAGATGTGTTCGCAAGTTCACAACTTTACTCCTAGAGGGCACTGATAAACCAATATTCAGTTTTCATATTTTTTTGTTAAAAAATTAAATGACATGATACATTTATTAATCATTGGTATTAAGAGCCACATAATTAGCTACATTTTGGCGAAAGCCGCGACTCGATATCTCGTTTTTGAGTTGATGTAAAATTTATATTTTTGTTTTATTAAGAAAGTAATAAGCATTATCACTACCTATTTAAAGATATAAGTTACTTATTGCTTATTCAGTTAGGTTAGGTTACCACTGAGTAAAAAAAACTATTTCTATAGGTACTTTAATCATAATATCCCTAAAAATGTTGATAGCTGCGCAATTTTAGTTTGCCAATAGACCATTGGATTATTTTTATTCGTTCTTAAGTTAGCGTAAAATTAATTTTTGATGAAAAAATAATTGGGGCCATAGAACCAAATGGTTTTTTGATTGACGAAAAAACGAGAAAAAAAACATAATTATCTATTTAAGCAATAATCGTGGATTAATAACAACGTAAAGTAAAACATAAAAATTATTATTTGAGTGAATTAATAATTTTAATAATACGGACATGGACACAAAACTACCGTCAGCTTCGGCTGTTGGGGATAACATTGAAAACGTTGGACAATTAAGTGAAAAGAGTGTTTGTAAATGTGTACTGTATGTGCTTCTCTTACTTAAGATTCCACCGCACGCCACTGTTCATAAGAACAAGTAATGATAACAACTATGTGCTGGTTTCGGATTGGCTATTTTCTAACAAAAGCAGAAAAACATTTTTATTTATTTTCTTTCTAATCAGTCTATCAGTATTTTTGTTTCGTTTGAGATTACATTTTGTGGCTATTTATATGGCTTTTAATACCAGTAAGAGAAAAATGTATCGTGCTATTTAATTTTTTTCAAAAAACGATGAAAAGTGAATATTGGTTATTCAGTGCCCTCTAGGAGTAAAAGTGTGAATTTGCGTACACAGTGTGACACCCGGTATATATATATATATATATATATATATATATATATATATATATATATATATATATATATATATATATATATAGATGGTACTTTATGAAGCCCAGATACTCTTGGGGCGCTGTGACACCTTTGCTTTTAAAAGTGAATATCGGTGTATATAAAAACAATTTGATACTATCTAAAACAAATTAGCAGAAAACTGTTTTGAGGGGAAAACTTTTCCTAATTTTTAATACTTTATATATTTACATATCTTTGTTCAGCCCGATGATATTTCCAGTACGCTACTTAGCCCCTCGATATACATAATCCATAAAGACATTCTCGTTACACTGTTTAGCCCACATCCGTTGTGTTGTCCAGATTATTTTCCATCTAGTCAGCATTTTTATTATTTAATATAAACAGGACTCTGTTTTCAAGAATGATTAAGTTTATTATTTCTTTCGTTTGTTCGTAATTGATATTAAGAATATAAAATCATATTTAGTTTATTCTGATTCTGTTGGGATAAACAGCGTTCTACCAGTGATTCCTTGAAATAGAAGTATATGTTATACTGTGTTTGATATTCTCAATTCCCGGTAAGTACCTATTCATCTATTCAAAAGAATGCTAAGTAACACGTTGACGGTTATGCAGAAACCTACCAACCCTCAAAAGTTATGTTCTGGGAAAATCGATATTGATCTTATCTAGTTGTAATAATTGTAAATTATATGCCTTCACAAGTCTACGGTAACTTTATATTGTTTATTCAGTAAAGCGAAAATTTTGGAACATAGAAAATAGATATTTTTCACGAAAAATAGGACAAACTTTATTAGATAGTGCGCTGAAAAATTTAAAAAATATTATTTCTAATGGTGCTGGTAGTTTGGTTTTTCTTAGGGCAAAAACTACAAAAATTGGTATTTATTTCACATTTCTTACTGTAGGTATCAATAGTCTCATCAAAATCGTTGAGCGTCCACTTATATTCAGAGATGTCAAAAACAAAATACACAATTTCACACCTTACTATTGCTGTGATAAGGAAATCGTGTATTTTTCACCGACTTTCGAGGTGAAGGAGGTATACAATGTATGTTTTTTTATGGATGTGACTTAATTTTGCTTCAATCATATCAAAAATTAATTTTGATTTATGAGTAAAAACCCTATAAAATAATAACTCTTCAGTGTGACGTCAAGTTAAATTTTATTGCCTGGCACGATATCCTCATGAATGATCGTGGATAAAAATTATAATATGCAAGAATCATAAAATATTTTGAAGTTGGTCCAAGACGTACCAATCGTATCTTGTACTGCAAAATATTCATGATTCTAGCATTATGTGTTGTTATTTTATATTTTTGACCGACTTCGCCAGAAAAAAGGAGGTATATAAATCATCTGTATCATCATGCTTTTTTGTGTATGTTAGCGCGTTTTGCGTAGTAAATCTGCACCGATTTTAAAGATCTTTTCTTTATTAGAGAGAGAAAAGCTGCAAAATGGTGCCGTACAAAATTGAAATCCGACATGTCATTCTCTATGAAAACCGCACCCGAAGAGGCGGTGTGAACAGAATTTTTCAAAAACTATATATTTTTTTTGGACGAAATGAAAAACGTATAATTTCCAGCAACGTTCAAAATGGACATTTCTCAAAACAACTGATAGTTTCCGACTTTCAGCACTATAAATGTGCAAGATTCCTACTGTGATATTTTTGTAAAATAAAACTGGCTGATGAAATTAAAAATTGTGAGATAAATAGTTTTTATAAAAAATGGGACCGACTCTTAGTTGATGCACTGAAGAACTCAAAATAATGTTATAATACTATTGGTGCGGGTATTTTGAAGTTGGTGCTTCTATACACTCTCAAACGGCACCACTTCAAAACTGCCAATGCGACTAGTATTAACATTACTTTGAGTTTTTT
This sequence comes from Crioceris asparagi, assembly GCA_958507055.1. Taxonomy (NCBI): domain Eukaryota; kingdom Metazoa; phylum Arthropoda; class Insecta; order Coleoptera; family Chrysomelidae; genus Crioceris; species Crioceris asparagi. The sequence goes on from CAUEHI010000584.1 coordinate 92,074, forward strand.
AGTGCATCAACTAATAAAGTCGGTCCCATTTCATGTAACAAATATTTAGGTATCTGTTGCATCATCTAATGAAGTCAGCCCTAGTTATTTATTCGCGTTGATTTGTAAGCAGAAATGGTTTATCTTCTTCAACAGAATGGTCCTTTAGCCAGTTATGTTTCTCTCCGCCGAGACTTGTTGAAAATTTGGTTACCACAAAAGGCTCTTGATCATTGTCTCATGACCTTCATATATTCAAGCGAAATCGGAGCCAGTTGGTCCATATACATGATCTTCTGTCCATTATGAATTCCACATTTGTTCACCCACAATTGCCTTTAGATACTTGAAAATCTAGTCTTTCTAAATGCTGATCATTTGCTGTGAGTTAAAATATGTTTGCAAAAATCTAAATGACAGAAAATATGGAAACTTGGTTGGCCAATAGTATAACCCTTGTTATATTTAGTTGTTAAGCTTCTGCAATGAAAATTTGATCTATTTTGTGAGCTTGGTTTAAATTAGAACATATTGTGGGTTAATAGGCTTCTACATAAGTACAAGTGTAACTTCTCTACAAATATTAAATCTCATTAAAATTTTTCAGCTACATTTTCATGTACAATGCAATCTCGTGGGAAAAAATATTACAGTTAGTAACCAGTGAATGTAAATTTTTACTAGACCTTCCAAAATACGAATCTACAAAAATCTCCATCTCTGAAGAAAGAAATAAATATTTGAAATATCTTGAAGAGAAAGATCAAATAAAAGGCAATGAAATGGCAACATTAGATGCAGAAAATATTGAAATCAATGAAAGACGTACCGACAAACATCATACAAATGAAATGAAAAAAAGAAGGAGCGAAGAAAAATTAGTTCAAGCATTATTACCGGTTGAGATAGAATCTCACAATGAAGAAAGCGATGAGCCATTTCAGTCATCAGGAAGTGAATATGTGCCTGATTCGACTGATAGTGAATCCTTAGAAATTTTAAACAATTATGAATATGTTATTGATCGTGCATCATTACCAAAACAGATATCAGAAAGTTGCATCTTGAAAAGTAGTGATAACAACACCACAAAGTGTAATGTAGATGGTGTAATTGTGTCCTTTGGAAAATTTGTCGGTGAATCTTCTTCTACTGTAGAGCAATTCGGAAACGTTAGACCCTGGACAAAAAAAAATTCTTGTCCTTATTGTTTTAGAGATGTTACGAATTTTCCACGTCATTTGTCAAGAAATCATCCTAATGAAGGAGCTGTGAAAGAATATTTTTCACTCTCTATGAAGGATCCTAAACGTAAACAATTATTAAATGTTATTCGTCGTCAAGGAAATTTTATGTCCACTTCACGCAATAAACTCATTCGGCCTATTAGAAGACCTAAATCAAATTACTTATTTGATGACTATGAAAATAATTTAGTAAGTTCGAAGGAAAAATACGTCGTATGTAAGGATTGCCTAGGCTATTTTTCAAGAAATTATCTAAGACGACACCGAAAACAGGGTGCTTCACGTGAAATCCCAAGTAACAGAAACCAAAGAGAACAACATTTAACAGCTGCACAATTATTCACTGTTTGCTCTGTTAGTCATAATGATTTCTTGTCAGAATTAAGATTAACAAATGAAGTTTTACCAATTATGCGAAATGACAATATCTCGAATACAGCAATGAATGATAAATTAATTTGTTGTTACGCCGAAGATTTGTTGAAAAAACATAAAAGAACGCAGATACGGAATGTTATATCGAACAAAATGAGGGAATTGTCACGTCTGTTGATTACTCTTAAAGAAATAACTGGTCTTCAATGTTTGTTCGATGTTCTGAAGCCTGAGCTATTTGATAACTGTGTGGCAGCAACAAAAATTATAACAGGATATAAGAATGAAACGCGCACTTTTCAAGCAAGTAGTCTAGCACTACATATGGGAGCGACTCTCAAGCAAGTATCAGATGTTGCTTCAAAAATGATCATAAAAAAAAGTCATTTATTTCCTTGTTCAAATCCGGAAGATAAACTAAAAGATATAAAAAACTTTAGAAAACTAATTATAAATCATTGGAACACAGAGATTTCTAGCCTAGCATTAAAAAATTTAAATGAACGATTCCAAAACCCAAAATTACTACCACTTACAGAGGATGTTATGTTATTTCAAAGTTATCTTCTTGATGAGAGTAAAAAAGCGTACAAAGCATTAAGCGAAAATCAGCAAATAAATAAAGCCCACAGAAGATTATCAGAATGCGTATTAGCAATGACTTTGCTACTCAACAGGAAACGTATTGGAGAAATACAATATTTGAAAATTTCAACTTATACCAAAACGTCCGTACAAAATCTACAAGAAGAATTATCTACAACTTTATCAGATATAGAAAGAACATTAACGACGTCATTTAAGAGTTGTCACAGAGGGTAAGGGGAATAAGCCAGTAGCCATTTTATTTCCAAAGGATATACAAAAATTTATTGATCTGTTAATTAAGGCTAGAAATTTGTGTGTGCCCGATACCAATGAGTATCTTTTCGCAAATCCGAACACAAGAAACGGATGGTTAAGTGGATACCATACTCTAAAAAAGTTGTCTGGAGAATCAAATGTTAGTGACACAACTTTATTTACTTCGACAAGGTTGCGTAAACAAATTGCGACTGTATTGCAAGTACTACATATGACTTAAAATGAAATGGAACAATTCGCTCAATTTATGGGGCATACGAGAAAGACCCACGAATCATATTACAGGTTAGTGCAGACAGCATTTTTTAATAAAATTAATCTTCATTTTTAAGTAAAACACTCTAGTTGTTAAACAGAAAATTGCTTCTTAGTAATTAATGTTTCTCATTTCAATCTAAATAATAAAATATTGAATATTCCATATTTGTTGTTTCATATAAGAGTTTACTTTTTTAGACTTCCCCAAGATGTCTATCAGACGGCTAAAGTGTCTAAAATATTGTTAGCAATTAATAGCGGAAAAGTTGCAATGTATAAAGGAAAAACATTAAATGAAATAGGTGTATCAGATCTAGAGAATGCTGAATCAGATGAAGAAGAAAGTGAGACACATCAAAATCCAAACTGTTTTGCTGAAGACAAAGGAAAACGCAATGACGACGACTTGATGATAAGTGAAGATGGCATGTTAGAAACTATTCAACATACAGGTAATGTTATTATTGTCTAAAAAGTAAATAAATCTTTAGATGGGAGTGCTTTGTAACCAATATGACAACATACAAGGTATGGAGAGGACTATGTGAGAATCTCAAATAACGCATAACCTACCTACCTAATGTTCTTTGTCAACTTATTTTTGAGATATAGGATATTGAGTGAATTTACTTCTTTATCTCAGTCATATATTGATATACTAACTTTCCACTTTATAGCCATCATAAAGTTTTTAGTCCAGACAAACTCATATTTCAAATGTTTTTCTCTACGACTGTATTTAGGAATAAAATGGTTTTTATGTTTAAATGAACATTTCCTAATAAAAGATTTGATTGTGGCTTTTGTGGTAAAATCGAAATTTACTAATAAAATATGCAGGGTGATATTTTTTGAAGCACGGTAAAAATCCTCAATACAGTAGAGTAAAATTGGTATACGAGATCTCGGGCGGGAACAAGCACTTGATGGTATGAAATTTCAATAGAATATATAATGAATTTACGAATGAGTTCTTTAGCACAAACCATAGATATTTGATAAACAATAATCCTTTTTTAACGTGAGAAGTAACCGCATAGCAGCACATTACAGATTCGGAGCATGATTTACGACACCAATAAATGCACGTAAAAAATGATTACTGTTTTATGGAAGCCCAAATATCTGTAGTTTGTACTATACACTAATAATATTTTTTGCAATGTAATACCTCTATGATATTTCTCCCATTCTGCCTATCAACCAGTTTCAAATTTTCCTAAGCTACATTTGGTATTCTAAACATTTTTAATGAAAATAAAACTAAAGCAATGTATTAATTGGATAATTAGAGGAAGATAAAGAGTAATCTATCTCTGCTCTTGAATATTATTCAGATGAATTTTTATAAATAGATAGTCGAAATTTAACAGAAAAACAAAAATGCAATTACTTTGAGAGATTTGGTGTAGCCTAAGTAAATTCTGTAAAAGGTGATTTATGTAGACCGTGCATTGGAAGTTTCCAGTCGAATTAGAAACTTGAAATTTCGTGTGCTTTTATAGTCGATCATGTTCCTTCTACCGAAAGTATGTTGAGTTTTTGATAATTTTTAAATGCAGTATTCTAAAATTGCCTGTACACATATGGTACTACAAAATGGGACCATCAACGGAACATCAAAAATATTTTTTTCAAAAAATTGGACCGACGTTATTAGTTGTACAAAATAATATTAATTCTGTTGGTAATGGTACCTTTGAAGTTGTGCAATTGTAGTTAAATAGAAGACTCTTGACACCAAGTTCACTAGTACCAGCACCGTTAGAATTAATACTATTTTTTATTTCTTAGTGCATCAACTAAGAGCGTCGGTCAAATTTTCTGTAAAAAACATTTATTTCACACTTTTGAGTGTAACAATAATCACGAAAATTGTTGAACGCTCACTCATACCAAAGAACCCATGTATATTTCACTTCAATTCGAGCAGTCATACGAGACGGTTGTGTTTTTTGTCTCGTTTGGAGCTTCTCGGTACTGAATGTTTTGTTTTGCTTTGGTTTGAACTGTTTTGTTTTGATTTGATTTGTTGTGTTACCCGGTGCGTGTATACTATTTTGTGTTATTGACTTCGAACCAGCGTGTGATTTATCATTGTACGTGTGTTTTACTGACTGTAAAAATTTTGACCTGGTGTGCGTTAACATTGAACCCGTATTTAACTTGACCTACCGTGTGTGTGCAAACTTTTACTGTGTCATTGACTTTTATTTTTATTTACAAAAATTGAACTTTAACTTTAAAATGTCTGAATTTAAGTGTGATTCCTGCCAAACAATCGTCTCGGAAAAGGACAAATACAAACTTCGCTGCAGTGGAGAGTGTCGCCGGATTTTTTGTATGACCTGTACTGGGCTGGATAAGTCAACAACAAAAGTGCTCTACCACCAAAAGTTCCATAACATTCGATTTTTTTGTAATGTTTGTGACTCTCCTACCTTAAAATATCTTCACGACAAAATATCACAGGTACATAAATCGCAGATTTCTATAGAAAATGTTGAAGCTCTAGGAACATGCTTAAAGAAAAATAATGACCTGCTTCCAATATTTTCTGAAATGTACGACATTTTAAATACTCATGATGCCAAATGGAAAACGTTATACAAAAAGATAGATGAGATTCATAGTCAACAGACACGATTGGCGGAAATTACACCAGAATCTCTGTTCCATTCTATCAAGGAAATGAAACAGGATATTTTTAATCTGTCATCTATTTTAACGGACAATCAAGACGAATCTATTAAAGTTCAGATTCATGATTCATCAAAGGATGAGTTATTGAAGGAAATGGCCGATATGAAGAAAAATATAAATCAAATGGCACACACGGTTGAAAAGTTGGCTGCCAGTAATAAGCCAATTACTAGAAGTAACCCACCAATAGTGAAAAAGTCCGTTTCTCCTCAAACCAACTATACGGATAACAAAAACACAGAGGTTCTTACTTCTCCGAAAGGCATAACTCCCAGACCTCTCAAATCCTCCATTAAAGAAGAATGGCATTATGTGGTAGTGTCCAAAATCCCATCTACATATACAGCTACCCTTCTTGCACACTATGCGAAGGAAAAACTTGGAACTACTGACTTTATCCGATGTTTTCCAATGCTGAAAAATAAGGACAGTTCGCACTCCGATTTCAAAGTTGGTGTGCAGAATAAAAGCCACCTAAAGCAGCTAAAAGTCCCAAGTTTTTCGACCACAGGCTGTCATTTTATTCCAAACTCTGTAGACAGCCGTAGCCCAACAACACGCCCTGCCTTAACACCTGTAAATGCTAGGCAGATCAAATCTGTTAAGATTGGATCTGACAGGGAGGCTTTAGCTGCCTGTAGGTCTCTTGCGCAGGAAAATGTAGACTTTGTCATGGAAAAAATACAAGGAAAGATAATTTGCTAAATATTGACCCGATGACTCCACCTATAGTGCGGCTGTCCCGTAATTCGGATACGGCGGATGTTATGTTATTTGTTGGCTCTACTGAGGGACTCTTATTAAAAGCTTTTCGGCTTTTTCTAGCCTATCTCCATGACCAACCATCCAGTGTATGTTTTGAAGGGCACACCACCACCAGCATCAAATTAACTCTAGTTTCAGAGGGACTTCCTAGTGACGTGGACACCTTGCGTAAGTTGTATTATCGCTACCACAATGCATATGGTATTGGCTCAGCCGAAGTGGAAGCTGATCTTGCTGCCTTCAGGTCTTTCTTTACATCCGAGAAACTTCAACAGCTTCAGAAAATTAGGGAGAGTCATGGCAAATATTTTTCTACTGGCTCTCCAAAAAGAAATCCAAATTTTTAACTCAATTGACGTGAACAGAGGATCAAGCACCCTCTCTAAAATTGGACGATGGCAAGCTTAGTGTTTTTCTTATTAATATTCAGTCCTTAAGACATAAAACAGATGATTTAATTCTCTTATTAGAAGAACTTAATTTTCCAGAAATTATTGCCATAACTGAGCATTGCTTAAATGTTGATGACCCTGTGTATATCAAAAATTACGCTGCACTAACTAGTTTAAATAGAAGTAATTTATCTCATGGAGGTACTATGATAATGTCTAGAAATAGCGACTTTTCGGCTGTAACTAAATTCGATAATCTATTGTCTGAAAAAGTATTTGAATTTTCCATTGTCTATCATAATGCTTATGATCTTTATATTGTTTGTATTTACAGAACACCTGACGCTGACTTGCATATATTCAGTCAAAAATTACTGAGCTCGCTTGAATCCCTGCCTTTAAAAAGCAAGTTAATTTTATGTGGCGACCTTAATATTGACTTTTCCAATGTGTGTGCTGCTCAAGAATCTCTTCAGTCCATTTTCGACTCTTTTGGCATAATCATGCATGTTGACTCACCAACCAGAATAACTAAAACTAGTTCTAGTACTATAGACTATGTCGTATCATCTTTCGATCCAAAATTCGTTGACTGTACTGTCCTTAATTCAGGTTTGTCGGATAATGAAGCAATACTATCAAAATTTTCGGCTAAATCTTAGTGCAAAAATGCTTCGCGCAAATTATGCCGTATTTTTTCTGGTAAAGATTTTCGTAATTTCAAGCACCTATGTCTCACAACAGACTGGTTTGTCCTCTCTGACGATGCCAATATCGAATTTCCTAGATTTATAAAAACTTTATTTAACTTGGCATTCAAATCCTTTCCTCTTAGGCCTCTAAAAATCAAACAACATAAACCCTGGTCTACTAAAGGCTTACGTACATCTGCAAAGAACATGCGCTCATTATCTTACCTAAAAAAATCATTGGACAGCGTCTTCTACCATGATTACGTAAAACGTTACAGAAAAATCTATCATAAGACTATAAAAGCTGCCAAGGGCATTTATTATAATAGGAGGCTGGCCAATTCCGGTAATGTTGCTAAAGAAATGTGGTCTATTGTGAATGACTTAAGAAATAAGACCTCTTCATCTAACACAATCTCTATTTCAACCGAGAACCTAAATAATTACTTCGTAGATGTAGCAAAAAATTTAAAGAACACCATAGCTCCTTCCGATGACCCCCTCTCATTTCTCCCAAAGGCTAATATGAATTTACACAGTTTCTTCTTTACTCCCGTAGTATTAGCAGAGCTTAGCAGCACAATTAATGACATTAAAAACAAATCCTCACCTGGGGCTGATGGGCTTAGTCTGAAAATGTTCTCGAACCTGCCGGAATGCACATTGAACCATTTTATTACTTTAATTAACAAATCATTCCAAGATGGAGTTTTTCCAAACTGTCTTAAGACGGCAATAATTGTTCCTTTGCATAAAGGAGGAGATAAAGATCAAGCTTCGAACTATCGCCCAAATGCACTCCTTCCCACATTATCAAAGATCATCGAAAGATTGGTTTAAAAAAGGCTTCTATCTTTTCTCTTTAAATATAATACACTCTCTACCCATCAATTTGGATTTTTAAGTACCCAATAAATGCACAAATGATGTCATGTTTTCCCTCTTTAATAATGAATATCCAAACCTGATCAACCATCACTCTATAGCAACAATTTTCTGTGATTTCTCTAAGGCTTTTGATTGCGTAGATCATAATATATTAACTAATAAATTGAAGTACTACGGTTTCAGAGGAGTGTCTCTCGAATGATTTAAATCGTATCTCAACAGCAGGAGTCAGATCGTGAGGGTTGATACGTCGATGTCTTCTTGCAAGCCAATTGAATATGGAGTGCCTCAAGGTTCAGTACTGGGCCCTATTTTGTTTCTGCCGTTTATCAACGACATTGCTAGTCTGGACATTAGCAGTGAAATCTGCCTCTTTGCGGATGATACTAGTTTCACGTGGAGCAACCCGGATATTACGACACTTCATAGGACTGTATCTAGAGACTTAGTCACGATTAAATCTTGGTGCGATTCAAATCTCCTATGCCTCAACGTTTCTAAAACAAAAGTTTTGTCATATAAAAGTACATTGCAATCTTTTGTGCTTAATAACACCACTATTGAGGCCGTTGAATTTGTGAAATTCTTGGGGCTTATTGTAGACATCCGTTTAAAATGGGACTCGCACATCGATGCTTTATCAAAAAGGTTAAGTTCTGCCTGCTTTGCGCTGAGATCAGTTTCCAATGAGCTCAACTTGTTTACTTCTAGAACAGTCTATTATGCCATTTTTGTGTCGCACCTCCGATACGCCCTTCCATTCTGGGGTACGTGTTGTGCGACTCGATTTGAACGTATTTTTAAACTGCAGAAGAGAGCTGTTCGGTATTCACTGAGACTTAGCAGTAGGACTCACTGCCAGGATTACTTTAAAAAATTTAAAATATTAACTCTTCCGTCCCTATTCATCTTTGAATCTGTATCCTTAATCCACAAGCACGTATCTTCTATTCCAGAGAGGCCATCTCACAACTATCCGCTGAGAAACACGGAGCATGATCTTTATCTGACAACCCCTCGCTCAGAGTTGGTTAAAAGCTCTATACTGTACAATGCAAAAAATGCACAATCATCTACCCATTTAAAATTAAGTCCATAAGATCTTTTCCTGAATTTCGAAAGGTTTTGAAATCATACTTACTGGAGAGAGCCTTGTATGCAGTAAGCGACTTTTTTGTTAAACATTATTAATACTCAAAATTAAGCTTCTTACACCCACTGGTTTAGTGAATATTATTTGATGTTTGATATCGTAAGGGTCTTTTGTAATGTAAAATCATCTGTCACACGAAATTAAATCTATAACGGCTTTTCCCAGATTTTTCCAAACTTTCTATTAAATACCTACTACCTAGGAAAATGCCTTTTATGCACTTTTTTTATTAAGGCACGTTTCTGCTCAGCTCTCGCGCTGGTTTAATGTTTGTACAAAATATGTTTTTGCTTTGTGATTTAGTTAGTGTTTACCTTCTGACTGAATATACAGCTGTATATTAACTTACTTTCTAACCGAATATACAGCTGTAGGTTACATTCTTATACTTATTATCTTATATTTTACATCTTTATATTTTCATATTTTTATTGTTGTATTGTTTGATTTTGATATTTTTATTTTGCTTTGTCTACAAAATTTATATTTTTTCGAAAATAAAGCATTTCTCTCACTCTCTCTCGCTCTCACATGTGTAAGCGAGAATATTGAACTAAATATTAAATTGTGGAATAGATTTAAGTTACATATCAATATTTTTTGAATTCATTTTAATCCCATTTCTGTCATAAATGGCTGTTTCCAGAGCTTTATGCTGGAATAAGTTTATGATCACTCCACACAAAAGAAAGCGAGAATATTGAATTAAATATTAAATTTGGGAATAGACTTAAATTTAATATCAACATTAAAAAGAAAAATTATCTAATTTTTTTCATAAATGGTTGTTTCTAGCCTTTTCTGTCTGAATAAGGATATGATCACTCCACACATGAGATAGCGAGACTATTGAATTAAATATTAAATTTGGGAATAGACTTAAATTTGATATCAATATTAAAAAGAAAAATTATCCTACTTTTTTCATAAATGGTTGCTTCCAGCTTTTTCTGTCTGAATAAGGTTATGATCACTTCGCACATGAGAAAACGAGAACAATGAACTAAATAATAAATTGTGAAATAGATCTAATTTCATATCAATATCTTTTGAATTCATTTTAATCCCATTTCTGTCATAAATGGCTGTTTCCAGCGCTTTATGCTGGAATAAGTTTATGATCACTCCACACATGAGAAGGCGAGAATATTGAATTAAATAATAATTTTTGGAATAGATTTAAATTTCATGTTAATATTTTTTAAATTTATTTTATTCCCTTTTTTTTTCATAAATAGCTGTTTCCAACGCTTTATGCCTGTATAAGGTTATGATCACTTCACACATTTGAAAGCGAGAATAATGAATTAAATATTAATTTTTGGAATAGATTTAAATTTCATATCAACATTTTTTAAATTTATTTTATTCCAATTTTTTTCATAAATAGCTCTTTCCAGCGCTTTATGCCTGAATAAGTTTATGATATCTCCACACATAAGAAAGCGAGAATATTGAATTAAATATTAAATTTGGGAATAGACTTAAATTTAATATCAATATTAAAAAGAAAAATTATCTAATTTTTTTCATAAATGGTTGCTTCTAGCCTTTTCTGTCGAAATAAGGTTATGATCACTCCGCACATAAGAAAGCGAGAATATTGAATTAAATATTAAATTTGGGAATAGATTTGAATTTGATATCAATATTGAAAAGAAAAATTATCCCATTTTTTTCATAAATGGTTGCTTCCAGCCTTTTCTGTCTGAATAAGGTTATGATCACTCCGCAAATAAGAAAGCGAGAATATTGAATCAAATATTAAATTTGGGAATAGACTTAAATTTAATATCAATATTAAAAAGAAAAATTATCTAATTTTTTTCATAAATGGTTGCTTCTAGCCTTTTCTGTCGAAATAAGGTTATGATCACTCCGCACATAAGAAAGCGCGAATATTGAATTAAATATTAAATTTGGGAATAGATTTGAATTTGATATCAATATTGAAAAGAAAAATTATCCCATTTTTTTCATAAATGATTGCTTTTAGCCTTTTTTGTCTGAATAAGGTTATGATCACTTCGCACATGAGAAAGCGAGAATATTGAACTAAATAATAAATTGTGAAATAGATCTAAATTTCATGTCAATATTTTATGATTTCATTTTAATCCCATTTCTTTCATAAGTTGCTGTATCCAGCGCTTTATGCCTGAATAAGTTCATGATCACTCCACACATAAGAAAGCGAGAATATTGAACTAAATACTAAATTGTGGAATAGATTTAAATTTCATTTCAATATCATCTAAATTTTCTTTACTCCCATTTTCTTCATAAATGGCCGTTTCCAGGGCTTTATGCCTGAATAAGGTTATGATCACTCCACACATGGGAAAGCGAGAATATTTCATTAAATATTGAATTGTGGAGTAGATTTAAATTTCATATCAATATTTTTTGATTTCATTTTAATCCTATTTCTTTCATAAGTAGCTGTTTCCAGCGCTTTATATCTGAATAAGTTTATGATCACTCCACACATAAGAAAGCGAGAATATTGAATTAAATATTAAATTTAGGAATAGATATAATTTTGATATCAATATTAAAAAGAAGAATTATCCAATTTTTTTAATAAATAGTTGCTTCCAGCCTTTTCTGTCTGAATAAGGTTATGATCAGTGCACACATGAGAAAGCGATAATATTGAATTAAATATTAAATTGTGGAATAGATTTAAATTTCATATCAATATTTTTAAAATTTTCTTTATTCCCATTTTCTTCATAAATGGCTGTATAAAGCGCTTTATGTCTGAGTAAGGTTATGATCACTCCACACATAAGAAAGCGACTATATTGAATTAAATATTAAATTTGGGAATAGACAAATTTGATGTCAATATAAAAAAGAAAAATTATCCCATTTTTTCATAAATAGTTGCTTCCAGCCTTTTCTGTCTGAATAAGGTTATGATCAGACCACACATGAGAAAGCGAGAATATGGAATTAAATAATAAATTAAGGAATAAACTTAAATTTGATGTCAATATTAAAAAGAAAAATTATCCAATATCTTTCATAAATGGTTGCTTCCAGCCTTTTCTGTCTGAATAAGGTTATGATCAGTCCCCACATGAGAAAGTGAGAAAATTGAATTAAATATTAAATTTAGGAATAGACTTAAATTATATCAATATTAAAAAGAAAAATTATCCAATTTTTTTCATAAATGGTTGCTTCCAGCCTTTTCTGTCTGAATAAGGTTCTGATCAGTCCACACATGAGAAAGAGATAGTATTGAACGAAATATTAAATTGTGGAATAGATTGAAATTTCATATTAAAATTTTTTGAATTCATTTTAATCCTATTTCTCTCATAAGTAGCTGTTTCCAGCGCTTTATGTCTTAATAAGTTTATGATCACTCCACACATAAGAAAGCGAGAAAATTGAATTAAATATTAATTTTTGGAATAGATCTAAATTTCATATCAATATTTTTTAAATTTATTTCATTCAGATTTTTTTCATAAATACCTGTTTCCAGCGCTTTATGCCTGATTAAGTTTATGATCACTCCACACATCAGAAAGCGAGAATATTGAATTAAATATTAAATTGTGGAATAGATTTAAATTTCATATCAATATTTTTAAAATTTTCTTTATTCCCATTTTCTTCATAAATGGCTATATAAAGCGCTTTATGTCTGAGTAAGGTTATGATCACTCCACACATAAGAAAGCGAGAATATTTAATTAAATATTAAATTGTGGAATAGATTAAAATTTCATATCTCATATCAATATATTTTTAATTTATTTTAATCCATTTTTTCATAAATAGCTGTTTCCAGCGCTCTATGCCTGAATAAGTTTATGATCACTTCGATCATAAGAAAGCGAGAATATTGAATTAAATATTAAATTTGGGAATAGACTTAAATTTGATATCTACATTAGAAAGAAATATTATCCCATTTTTTTCATAAATGGTTGCTTCCAGCCTTTTCTGTCTGATTAAGGTTATGATCACTACACACATGAGAAAGCGAGAATATTGAACTAAATATTAAATTGTGGAATAGATTAAAATTTCATATCAATATTTTTAAAATTTATTTTATTCCCATATATTTCATAAATAGCTGTTTCCAGCGCCTTATGCCTGTATAAGGTTATGATCACTACACACATGAGAAAGCGAGAATATTGAACTAAATATTAAATTGTGGAATAGATTTAAATTTCATGTCAATATTTTTTGAATTAATTTTTATCCCATTTCTTTCATAAATGGCTTTTTCCAGCGCTTTATGCCTGAATAAGGTTCTGATCACTCCACACATGACAAAGCAAGAATATTTAATTAAATATTAAATTGTGGAATAGATTTAAATTTCATATCAATATTTTTTGAATTAATTTGTATCCCATTCCTTTCATAGATGGCATTTTCCAGCGCTTTATGCCTGTACAAGTTTATGATCACACCCCACATGAGAAAGCGAGAATATTGAATTAAATATTAAATTGTGGAATAGATTTAAATTTCATATCAATATTTTTTGAATTCATTTTTATCCCATTTCTTTCATAAATGGCTTTTTCCAGCGCTTTATGCCTGAATAAGGTTATGATCACTCCACACATGAGAAAGTGAGAATATTTAATTAAATATTAAATTGTGGAATAGATTTAAATTTCATGTCAATATTTTTTGAATTCATTTTTATCCCATTTCTTTCATAAATGGCTTTTTCCAGCGCTTTATGCCTGAATAAGGTTCTGATCACTCCACACATGAGAAAGCGAGAATATTTAATTAAATATTAAATTGTGGTATAGATTAAAATTTCATATCAATATTTTTTGAATTCATTTTTACCCCATTTTTTTCATAAATGGCTTTTTCCAGCGCATATTCCCTGTATGAGTTTATGATCACACCACACATGTGAAAGCGAGAATATTTAATTAAATATTAATTTGTGGAATAGATTTAAATTTCATATCAATATATTTTTAATTTATTTTAATCCATTTTTTCATAAATAGCTGTTTCCAGCGCTCTATGCCTGAATAAGTTTATGATCACTTCGATCATAAGAAAGCGAGAATATTGAATTAAATATTAAATTTGGGAATAGACTTAAATTTGATATCAATATTAAAGAAAAATTATCCCATTTTTTTCATAAATGATTGCTTTTAGCCTTTTTTGTCTGAATAAGGTTATGATCACTTCGCACATGAGAAAGCGAGAATATTGAACTAAATAATAAATTGTGAAATAGATCTAAATATCATGTCAATATTTTATGAATTCATTTTAATCCCATTTCTTTCATAAGTTGCAGTATCCAGCGCTTTATGCCTGAATAAGTTCATGATAAATCCACACATAAGAAAGCGAGAATATTGAACTAAATACTAAATTGTGGAATAGATTTAAATTTCATTTCAATATCATCTAAATTTTCTTTACTCCCATTTTCTTCATAAATGGCTGTTTCCAGGGCTTTATGCCTGAATAAGGTTATGATCACTCCACACATGGGAAAGCGAGAATATTTCATTAAATATTGAATCGTGGAGTAGATTTAAATATCATAATAATATTTTTTGATTTCATTTTAATCCTATTTCTTTCATAAGTAGCTGTTTCCAGCGCTTTATATCTGAATAAGTTTATGATCACTCCACACATAAGAAAGCGAGAGTATTGAATTAAATATTAAATTTAGGAATAGATATAATTTTGATATCAATATTAAAAAGAAGAATTATCCAATTTATTTCATAAATAGTTGCTTCCAGCCTTTTCTGTCTGAATAAGGTTATGATCAGTCAACACATGAGAAAGCGAGAATATTGAATTAAATATTAAATTTGGTAATAGACAAATTTGATATCAATATTAAAAAAAGAAATAATCTCATTTTTTCATAAATAGTTGCTACCAGCCTTTTCTATCTGAATAAGGTTATGATCAGTGCACACATGAGAAAGCGATAATATTGAATTAAATATTAAATTGTGGAATAGATTTAAATTTCATATCAATATTTTTAAAATTTTCTTTATTCCCATTTTCTTCATAAATGGCTGTATAAAGCGCTTTATGTCTGAGTAAGGTTATGATCACTCCACACATAAAAAAGCGACTATATTGAATTAAATATTAAATTTGGGAATAGACTTAAATTTGATATCTACATTAGAAAGAAATATTATCCCATTTTTTTCATAAATGGTTGCTTCCAGCCTTTTCTGTCTGATTAAGGTTATGATCACTACACACATGAGAAAGCGAGAATATTGAACTAAATATTAAATTGTGGAATAGATTAAAATTTCATATCAATATTTTTAAACTTTATTTTATTCCCATATATTTCATAAATAGCTGTTTCCAGCGCCTTATGCCTGTATAAGGTTATGATCACTACACACATGAGAAAGCGAGAATATTGAACTAAATATTAAATTGTGGAATAGATTTAAATTTCATGTCAATATTTTTTTAATTCATTTTTATCCCATTTCTTTCATAAATGGCTTTTTCCAGCGCTTTATGCCTGAATAAGGTTCTGATCACTCCACACATGAGAAAGCAAGAATATTTAATTAAATATTAAATTGTGGAATAGATTTAAATTTCATATCAATATTTTTTGACTTAATTTGTATCCCATTCCTTTCATAGATGGCATTTTCCAGCGCTTTATGCCTGTACAAGTTTATGATCACACCCCACATGAGAAAGCGAGAATATTGAATTAAATATTAAATTTAGGAATAGACTTAAATTATATCAATATTAAAAAGAAAAATTATCCAATTTTTTTCATGCATGGTTGCTTCCAGCCTTTTCTGTATGAATAAGGTTCTGATCAGTCCACACATGAGAAAGAGATAGTATTGAACTAAATATTCAATTGTGGAATAGATTCAAATTTCAAATTAAAATTTTTTGAATTCATTTTAATCCTATTTCTCTCATAAGTAGCTGTTTCCAGCGCTTTATGCATGATTAAGTTTATGATCACTCCACACATGAGAAAGCGAGAATATTGAATTAAATATTAAATTGTGGAATAGATTTCAATTTCATATCAATATTTTTAAAATTTTCTTTATTCCCATTTTCTTCATAAATGGCTGTATAAAGCGCTTTATGTCTGAGTAAGGTTATGATCACTCCACACATAAGAAAGCGAGAATATTTAATTAAATATTAAATTGTGGTATAGATTAAAATTTCATATCAATATTTTTTGAATTCATTTTTACCCCATTTTTTTTGACCGACGAACCCCGAACGGAGG
This sequence comes from Crioceris asparagi, assembly GCA_958507055.1. Classification (NCBI taxonomy): domain Eukaryota; kingdom Metazoa; phylum Arthropoda; class Insecta; order Coleoptera; family Chrysomelidae; genus Crioceris; species Crioceris asparagi. The sequence goes on from CAUEHI010000584.1 coordinate 108,672, forward strand.
AGGTATACAATTCGATTGTCTGCTTTATTTTTTTTTTTTTTTTTGGTTCGTGCGCGCCTTTTATATAGTAGACGATCTCCGATTTTGATGATTTTGGATTCATTTGAAAGAAGGAGATTGAGAAATGGTCCCATATTCATAAAAACGCAAATCCGAAATCTCCTTCCCTCCGAAAACCGCCCCCGAAGAGGTGGTGGGGGCGAATTTTCTCGAAAATCGAAAATCTGAGTTGGTATAATTAAAGATAGGACAATATCCGGAAACGTTTAAATTGAACATTTTTTCAAAAGTGTTACGGTTTTCGAGATAGACGCATGTTAAATATGTATTTTTGCTATGTGGAGAGGACAATTTCTTTCGAAAATTGAAAATTTTTCGATACTACATGAAAGATATAATTATTTGTAGCAACATTTATAATGAACATTTTTTCCTTAGAATTACGGTTTTCGAGTTAAATCGGTGTTAAATGGTAACAACTAAAATATTCAAGCGTATTTCCGCCGCGATGTTCTGAGATCTCAATAATAACCACTACAAGCAAGGAATATACGTGGGTAATAGGATAAGTATTATCTTCATTGATATGGTATAGTGAACGTTCAACGATTTTCGGGACTAATGTTACACTCAAAAGTGTGAAATAAATATTTTTTACAAAAAATTGGACCGACGTTATAGTTGATACACTGAAAAGTATAAAATAATATTACTTCTATTGGTGATGGTACTTGTGAAGTTGGTGCCAAAAGCTATCAATCTAACTGCAACTGCACAACTTCAAAAGTACCATCACCAATAGAAGTAATTTTATTTTATACTTTTCAGTGTATCAACTATAACGTCGGTCCAATTTTTTGTAAAAAATATTTATTCATAAATGGCTTTTTCCAGCGCATATTCCCTGTATGAGTTTATGATAACACCACACATGTGAAAGCGAGAATATTTAATAAAATATTAATTTGTGGAATAGATTCAAATTTCATATCAATATATTTTTAATTTATTTTAATCCATTTTTTCATAAATAGCTGTTTCCAGCGCTCTATGCCTGAATAAGTTTATGATCACTTCGATCATAAGAAAGCGAAAATATTGAATTAAATATTAAATTTGGGAATAGACTTAAATTTGATATCTACATTAGAAAGAAATATTATCCCATTTTTTTCATAAACGGTTGCTTCCAGCCTTTTCTGATTAAGGTTATGATCACTACACACATGAGAAAGCGAGAATATTGAACTAAATATGAAATTGTGGAATAGATTTAAATTTCATATCAATATTTTTAAAATTTTCTTTATTCCCATTTTCTTCATAAATGGCTGTATAAAGCGCTTTATGTCTGAGTAAGGTTATGATCACTCCACACATAAGAAAGCGACTATATTGAATTAAATATTAAATTTGGGAATAGACAAATATTATATCAATATAAAAAAGAAAAATTATCCCATTTTTTCATAAATAGTTGCTTCCAGCCTTTTCTGTCTGAATAAGGTTATGATCAGACCACACATGAGAAAGCGAGAATATGGAATTAAATAATAAATTAAGGCATAAACTTAAATTTTATGTCAATATTAAAAAGAAAAATTATCCAATATTTTTCATAAATGGTTGCTTCCAGCCTTTTCTGTCTGAATAAGGTTATGATCAGTCCCCACATGAGAAAGTGAGAAAATTGAATTAAATATTAAATTTAGGAATAGACTTAAATTATATCAATATTAAAAAGAAAAATTATCCATTTTTTTTCATAAATGGTTGCTTCCAGCCTTTTCTGTCTGAATAAGGTTCTGATCAGTCCACACATGAGAAAGAGATAGTATTGAACTAAATACTAAATTGTGGAATAGATTCAAATTTCATATTAAAATTTTTTGAATACATTTTAATCCTATTTCTCTCATAAGTAGCTGTTTCCAGCGCTTTATGTCTTAATAAGATTATGATCACTCCACACATAAGAAAGCGAGAAAATTGAATTAAATATTAATTTTTGGAATAGATCTAAATTTCATATCAATATTTTTTAAATTTATTTCATTCAGATTTTTTTCATAAATACCTGTTTCCAGCGCTTTATGCCTGATTAAATTTATGATCACTCCACACATGAGAAAGCGAGAATATTGAATTAAATATTAAATTGTGGAATAGATTTAAATTTCATATCAATACTTTTAAAATTTTCTTTATTCCCATTTTCTTCATAAATGGCTGTATAAAGCGCTTTATGTCTGAGTAAGGTTATGATCACTACACACATAAGAAAGCGAGAATATTTAATTAAATATTAAATTGTCGAATAGATTAAAATTTCATATCAATATTTTTTGAATTCATTTTTATCCCATTTCTTTCATAAATTGCTTTTTCCAGCTCATAATCCCTGTATGAGTTTATGATCACACCACACATGTGAAAGCGAGAATATTGAACTAAATGTTAAATTGTGGAATAGATTAAAATTTCATATCAATATTTTTAAAATTTATTTTATTCCCATATATTTCATAAATAGCTGTTTCCAGCGCCTTATGCCTGTATAAGGTTATGATCACTACACACATGAGAAAGCGAGAATATTGAACTAAATATTAAATTGTGGAATAGATTTAAATTTCAAGTCAATATTTTTTTAATTCATTTTTATCCCATTTCTTTCATAAATGGCTTTTTCCAGCGCTTTATGACTGAATAAGGTTCTGATCACTCCACACATGAGAAAGCAAGAATATTTAATTAAATATTAAATTGTGGAATAGATTTAAATTTCATATCAATATTTTTTGAATCAATTTGTATCCCATTCCTTTCATAGATGGCATTTTCCAGCGCTTTATGCCTGTACAAGTTTATGATCACACCCCACATGAGAAAGCGAGAATATTGAATTAAATATTAAATTGTGGAATAGATTTAAATGTCATGTCAATATTTTTTGAATTCATTTTTATCCCATTTCTTTCATAAATGGCTTTTTCCAGCGCTTTATGCCTGAATAAGGTTCTGATCACTCCACACATGAGAAAGCGAGAATATTTAATTAAATATTAAATTGTGGTATAGATTAAAATTTCATATCAGTATTTTTTGAATTCATTTTTACCCCATTTTTTTCATAAATGGCTTTTTCCAGCGCATATTCCCTGTATGAGTTTATGATCACTTCACACATGTGAAAGCGAGAATATTTAATTAAATATTAATTTGTGGAATAGATTTAAATTTCATATCAATATATTTTTAATTTATTTTAATCCATTTTTTCATAAATAGCTGTTTCCAGCGCTCTATGCCTGAATAAGTTTATGATCACTTCGATCATAAGAAAGCGAGAATATTGAATTAAATATTAAATTTGGGAATAGACTTAAATTTGATATCTACATTAGAAATAAATATTATCCCATTTTTTTCATAAACGGTTGCTTCCAGCCTTTTCTGTCTGAATAAGGTTATGATCACTCCGCACATAAGAAAGCGAGTATATTGAATTAAATATTAAATTTGGGAATAGACTTAAATTTGATATCAATATTAAAGAAAAATTATCCCATTTTTTCATCAATGATTGCTTTTAGCCTTTTTTGTCTGAATAAGGTTATGATCACTTCGCACATGAGAAAGCGAGAATATTGAACCAAATATTAAATTGTGGAATAGATTTAAATTTCATATCAATATTTTTTGAATTCATTTTTACCCCATTTTTTTCATAAATGGCTTTTTCCAGCGCATATTCCCTGTATGAGTTTATGATCACTTCACACATGTGAAAGCGAGAATATTTAATTAAATATTAATTTGTGGAATAGATTTAAATTTCATATCAATATATTTTTAATTTATTTTAATCCATTTTTTCATAAATAGCTGTTTCCAGCGCTCTATGCCTGAATAAGTTTATGATCACTTCGATCATAAGAAAGCGAGAATATTGAATTAAATATTAAATTTGGGAATAGACTTAAATTTGATATCTACATTAGAAATAAATATTATCCCATTTTTTTCATAAACGGTTGCTTCCAGCCTTTTCTGTCTGAATAAGGTTATGATCACTCCGCACATAAGAAAGCGAGTATATTGAATTAAATATTAAATTTGGGAATAGACTTAAATTTGATATCAATATTAAAGAAAAATTATCCCATTTTTTCATCAATGATTGCTTTTAGCCTTTTTTGTCTGAATAAGGTTATGATCACTTCGCACATGAGAAAGCGAGAATATTGAACTAAATAATAAAATGTGAAATAGATCTAAATTTCATGTCAATATTATATGAATTCATTTTAATCCCATTTCTTTCATAAGTTGCTGTATCCAGCGCTTTATGCCTGAATAAGTTCATGATCACTCCACACATAAGAAAGCGAGAATATTGAACTAAATACTAAATTGTGGAATAGATTTAAATTTCATTTCAATATCTTCTAAATTTTCTTTACTCCCATTTTCTTCATAAATGGCTGTTTCCAAGGCTTTATGCCTGAATAAGGTTATGATCACTCCACACATGGGAAAGCGAGAATATTTCATTAAATATTGAATTGTGGAGTAGATTTAAATTTCATATCAATATTTTTTCATTTCATTTTAATCCTATTTCTTTCATAAGTAGCTGTTTCCAGCGCTTTATATCCGAATAAGTTTATGATCACTCCACACATAAGAAAGCGACTATATTGAATTAAATATTAAATTTGGGAATAGACAAATTTGATATCAATATAAAAAAGAAAAATTATCCCATTTTTTTCATAAATAGTTGCTTCCAGCCTTTTCTGTCTGAATAAGGTTATGATCAGACCACACATGAGAAAGCGAGAATATGGAATTAAATAATAAATTAAGGAATAAACTTAAATTTGATGTCAATATTAAAAAGAAAAATTATCCAATATTTTTCATAATTGGTTGCTTCCAGCCTTTTCTGTCTGAATAAGGTTATGATCAGTCCCCACATGAGAAAGTGAGAAAATTGAATTAAATATTAAATTTAGGAATAGACTTAAATTATATCAATATTAAAAAGAAAAATTATCCATTTTATTTCATAAATGGTTGCTTCCAGCCTTTTCTGTCTGAATAAGGTTCTGATCAGTCCACACATGAGAAAGAGATAGTATTGAACTAAATATTAAATTGTGGAATAGATTCAAATTTCATATTAAAATTTTTTGAATTCATTTTAATCCTATTTCTCTCATAAGTAGCTGTTTCCAGCGCTTTATATCTTAATAAGTTTATGATCACTCCACACATAAGAAAGCGAGAAAATTGAATTAAATATTAATTTTTGGAATAGATCTAAATTTCATATCAATATTTTTTAAATTTATTTCATTCAGATTTTTTTCATAAATACCTGTTTCCAGCGCTTTATGCCTGATTAAGTTTATGATCACTCCGCACATGAGAAAGCGAGAATATTGAATTAAATATTAAATTGTGGAATAGATTTAAATTTCATATCAATATTTTTAAAATTTTCTTTATTCCCATTTTCTTCATAAATGGCTGTATAAAGCGCTTTATGTCTGAGTAAGGTTATGATCACTCCACACATAAGAAAGCGAGAATATTTAATTAAATATTAAATTGTGGAATAGATTAAAATTTCATATCAATATATTTTGAATTCATTTTTATCCCATTTCTTTCATAAATTGCTTTTTCCAGCGCATAATCCCTGTATGAGTTTATGATCACACCACACATGTGAAAGCGAGAATATTTAATTAAATATTAATTTGTGGAATAGATTTGAATCTCATATCAATATATTTTTAATTTATTTTAATCCATTTTTTCATAAATAGCTGTTTCCAGCGCTCTATGCCTGAATAAGTTTATGATCACTTCGATCATAAGAAAGCGAGAATATTGAATTAAATATTAAATTTGGGAATGGACTTAAATTTGATATCTACATTAGAAAGAAATATTATCCCATTTTTTTCATAAATGGTTGCTTCCAGCCTTTTCTGTCTGATTAAGGTTATGATCACTACACACATGAGAAAGCGAGAATATTGAACTAAATATTAAATTGTGGAATAGATTAAAATTTCATATCAACATTTTTTAAATTTATTTTATTCCAATTTTTTTCATAAATAGCTCTTTCCAGCGCTTTATGCCTGAATAAGTTTATGATATCTCCACACATAAGAAAGCGAGAATATTGAATTAAATATTAAATTGTGGAATAGATTTAAATTTCATGTCAATATTTTTTGAATTCATTTTTATCCCATTTCTTTCATAAATGGCTTTTTCCAGCGCTTTATGCCTGAATAAGGTTATGATCACTCCACACATGAGAAAGCGAGAATATTTAATTAAATATTAAATTGTGGAATAGATTTAAATTTCATGTCAATATTTTTTGAATTCATTTTTATCCCATTTCTTTCATAAATGGCTTTTCCCAGCGCTTTATGCCTGAATAAGTTGATGATCACTCGACACATACGAAAGCGAGAATATTGAATTAAATATTAAATTTGGTAATAGACAAATTTGACATCAATATTAAAAAGAGAAATTATCTCATTTTTTCATAGATAGTTGCTTCCAGCCTTTTCTGTCTGAATAAGGTTATGATCAGTGCACACATGAGAAAGCGATTATATTGAATTAAATACTAAATTGTGGAATAGATTTAAATTTCATATCAATATTTTTAAAATTTTCTTTATTCCCATTTTCTTCATAAATGGCTGTATAAAGCGCTTTATGTCTGAGTAAGGTTATGATCACTCCACACATAAGAAAGCGACTATATTGAATTAAATATTAAATTTGGGAATAGACAAATTTGATATCAATATAAAAAAGAAAAATTATCCCATTTTTTCATAAATAGTTGCTTCCAGCCTTTTCTGTCTGAATAAGGTTATGATCAGACCACACATGAGAAAGCGAGAATATGGAATTAAATAATAAATTAAGGAATAAACTTAAATTTGATGTCAATATTAAAAAGAAAAATTATCCAATATTTTTCATAAATGGTTGCTTCCAGCCTTTTCCGTCTGAATAAGGTTATGATCAGTCCCCACATGAGAAAGTGAGAAAATTGAATTAAATATTAAATTTAGGAATAGACTTAAATTATATCAATATTAAAAAGAAAAATTATCCAATTTTTTTCATAAATGGTTGCTTCCAGCCTTTTCTGTCTGAATAAGGTTCTGATCAGTCCACACATGAGAAAGAGATAGTATTGAACTAAATACTAAATTGTGGAATAGATTCAAATTTCATATTAAAATTTTTTTAATTCATTTTAATCCTATTTCTCTCATAAGTAGCTGTTTCCAGCGCTTTATGTCTTAATAAGTTTATGATCACTCCACACATAAGAAAGCGAGTATATTGAATTAAATATTAAATTTGGGAATAGACTTAAATTTGATATCAATATTAAAGAAAAATTATCCCATTTTTTCATCAATGATTGCTTTTAGCCTTTTTTGTCTGAATAAGGTTATGATCACTTCGCACATGAGAAAGCGAGAATATTGAACTAAATAATAAAATGTGAAATAGATCTAAATTTCATGTCAATATTATATGAATTCATTTTAATCCCATTTCTTTCATAAGTTGCTGTATCCAGCGCTTTATGCCTGAATAAGTTCATGATCACTCCACACATAAGAAAGCGAGAATATTGAACTAAATACTAAATTGTGGAATAGATTTAAATTTCATTTCAATATCTTCTAAATTTTCTTTACTCCCATTTTCTTCTCGGTACTGAATGTTTTGTTTTGCTTTGGTTTGAACTGTTTTGTTTTGATTTGATTTGTTGTGTTACCCGGTGCGTGTATACTATTTTGTGTTATTGACTTCGAACCAGCGTGTGATTTATCATTGTACGTGTGTTTTACTGACTGTAAAAATTTTGACCTGGTGTGCGTTAACATTGAACCCGTATATAACTAGACCTACCGTGTGTGTGCAAACTTTTACTGTGTCATTGACTTTTATTTTTATTTACAAAAATTGAACTTTAACTTTAAAATGTCTGAATTTAAGTGTGATTCCTGCCAAACAATCGTCTCGGAAAAGGACAAATACAAACTTCGCTGCAGTGGAGAGTGTCGCCGGATTTTTTGTATGACCTGTACTGGGCTGGATAAGTCAACAACAAAAGTGCTCTACCACCAAAACTTCCATAACATTCGATTTTTTTGTAATGTTTGTGACTCTCCTACCTTAAAATATCTTCACGACAAAATATCACAGGTACATAAATCGCAGATTTCTATAGAAAATGTTGAAGCTCTAGGAACATGCTTAAAGAAAAATAATGACCTGCTTCCAATATTTTCTGAAATGTACGACATTTTAAATACTCATGATGCCAAATGGAAAACGTTATACAAAAAGATAGATGAGATTCATAGTCAACAGACACGATTGGCGGAAATTACACCAGAATCTCTGTTCCATTCTATCAAGGAAATGAAACAGGATATTTTTAATCTGTCATCTATTTTAACGGACAATCAAGACGAATCTATTAAAGTTCAGATTCATGATTCATCAAAGGATGAGTTATTGAAGGAAATGGCCGATATGAAAAAAAGTATAAACCAAATAGCACACACGGTTGAAAAGTTGGCTGCCAATGATAAGCCAATTACTAGAAGTAACCCACCAATAGTGAAAAAGTCCGTTTCGACTCAAACCAACCATACGGATAACCAAAACACAGAGGTTTTGACTTCTCCAAAAGACATTACGCCCAGACCTCCCAAATCCTCCAATAAAGAAGAATGGCATTATGTGGTAGTGTCCAAAATCCCATCGACATATAGCGCTACCCTTCTTGCACACTATGCGAAGGAAAAACTTGGAACTACTGACTTTATTCGATGCTTTCCAATGCTGAAGAATAAGGACAGTTCGCACTCCGACTTCAAAGTTGGTGTGCAGAATAAAAGTCACCTAAAGCAGCTAAAAGACCCAAGGATGTGGCCGCTAGGCACTGAAATCGCAAAATCATCTTTAACACCCTTAAAGATTTCACCAACAGCGTCAAGTTTTTCGAGCACAGGCTGTCATTTTATTCCAACCTCTGTAGACAGCCGTAGCCCAACACCACGCCCTGACTTAACACCTGTAAAAGCTAGGGAGATCAAATCTGTTAAGATTGGATCTGACAGGGAGGCTTTAGCTGCCTGTAAGTCTCTTGCGCAGGAAAATGTAGACTTTGTCATGGAAAAAAGTACAAGGAAAGATAGTTTGCTAAATATTGACCCGATGACTCCACCTATAGTGCGGCTGTCCCGTAATTCGGATACGGCTGATGGTCGCTATTTGTTGGCTAGACTGAGGGACTCTTCCTTATTAAAAGCTCTTCGGCTATTTCTAGCCTATCTCCATGACCAACCATCCAGTGTATGTTTTGAAGGGCACACCACCACCAGCATCAAATTAACTCTAGCTTCAGAGGGACTTCCTAGTGACGTGGACACCTTGCGTAAGTTGTATTATCGCTACCACAACGCATATGGTATTGGTTCAGCCGAAGTGGAAGCTGATCTTGCTGCCTTCAGGTCTTTCTTTTCATCCGAGAAACTTCAACAGCTTCAGAAAATTAGGGAGAGTCATGGCAAATATTTTTCTACTGGCTCTCCAAAAAGGAATCAAAATTTTTAACTAAATTGACGCGAACAGAGGATCAAGCACCCTCTGTAAAATTGGACGATGGCAAGCTTAGTGTTTTTCTTATTAATATTCAGTCCTTAAGACACAAAACAGATGAATTATTTCTCTTATTAGAAGAACTTAATTTTCCAGAAATTATTGCCATAACTGAGCATTGGTTAAATGTTGATGAGCCTGTGTTTATCAAAAATTACGCTACAGTAACTAGATTTAATAGAAGTAATTTATCTCATGGAGGTACTATGATAATGTCTACAAATAGCGACTTTTCGGCTGTAACTAAATTCGATAAACTATTGTCTGAAAAAGTATTTGAATTTTCCATTGTCTATCATAATGCTTATAATCTTTATATAGTTTGTATTTACAGAACACCTGACGCTGACTTGCATATATTCAGTCAAAAATTACTGAGCTTGCTTGAATCCCTGCCTTTAAAAAGCAAGTTAATTTTATGTGGAGACCTTAATATTGACTTTTCCAATGTGTGTACTGCTCAAGAATCTCTTCAGTCCATTTTCGACTCTTTTGGCATAATCATGCATGTTAACTCACCAACCAGAATAACTAAAACTAGTTCTAGTACAATAGAATATGTCGTATCATCCTTCGATCCAAAATTCGTTGACTGTACTGTCCTTAATTCAGGTTTCTCGGATCATGAAGCAATACTAACAAAATTTTCGGCTAAATATAAGTGCAAAAATGCTTCGCGCAAATTATGCCGTATTTTTTCTGATAAAAATTTAATTTCAAGCACCTATGTCTAACAACAGACTGGTTTGTCCTATCTGACGATGTCAATATCGAATTTCCGAGATTTATAAAAACATTATCTAACTTGGCATTCAAATCCTTTCCTCTTAGGCCTCTAAAAATCAAACAACATAAACCCTGGTCTACTAAAGGCTTACGTACATCTGGAAAGAACATGCGCTCACTATCCTACATAAAAAAATCATCGGACAGCGTCTTCTACCATGATTACGTAAAACGTTACAGAAAAATCTATCATAAGACTATAAAAGCTGCCAAGGACATTTATTATAATAGGAGGCTGGCCAATTCCGGTAATGTTGCTAAAGAAATGTGGTCTATTGTGAATGACTTAAGAAATAAGACCTCACCATCTAACACAATCTCTATTTCACCCGAAAACCTAAATAATTACTTTGTAGATGTAGCAAAACATTTAAAGAACACCATAACTCCTTCCGATGACCCCCTCTCATTTCTCCCTAAGGCTAATATGAATTTACACAGTTTCTTCTTTACACCCGTAGTATTAGCAGAGCTTAACAGTACAATGAATGACATTAAAAACAAATCTTCATCTGGGGCTGATGGGCTTACTCTGAAAATGTGCTCGAACCTGCCGGAATGCACATTGAATCATTTTATTACTTTAATTAACAAATCATTCCAAAATGGAGTTTTTCCAAACTGTCTTAAGACGGCAATAATTGTTCCTCTGCATAAAGGAGGAGATAAAGATCAAGCTTCGAACTATCGCCCAATTGCACTCCTTCCCACATTATCAAAGATCATCGAAAGATTGGTTAAAAAAATATTTTTTACAAAAAATTGGACCGACGTAATAGTTGATGCACTGAAAAGTGTAAAATAATATTACTTCTATTGGTGGTGGTACTTTTGAAGTTGTGCAGTTGCAGTTAGATTGATAGCTTTTGGCACCAACTTCACAAGTACCATCACCAATAGAAGTAATATTATTTTACACTTTTCAGTGCATCAACTATTACGTCGGTCCAATTTTTTGTAAAAAATATTTATTTCACACTTTTGAGTGTAACATTAGTCCCGAAAATCGTTGAACGTTCACTATACCATATCAATGAAGATAATACTTATCCTATTACCCACGTATATTCCTTGCTTGTAGTGGTTATTATTGAGATCTCAGAACATCGCGGCGGAAATACGCTTGAATATTTTAGTTGTTACCATTTAACACCGATTTAACTCGAAAACCGTAATTCTAAGGAAAAAATGTTCATTATAAATGTTGCTACAAATAATTATATCTTTCATGTAGTATCGAAAAATTTTCAATTTTCGAAAGAAATTGTCCTCTCCACATAGCAAAAATACATATTTAACATGCGTCTATCTCGAAAACCGTAACACTTTTGAAAAAATGTTCAATATAAACGTTTCCGGATATTGTCCTATCTTTAATTATACCATCTCAGATTTTCGATTTTCGAGAAAATTCGCCCCCACCACCCCTTCGGGGGCGGTTTTCGGAGGGAAGGAGATTTCGGATTTGCGTTTTTATGAATATGGGACCATTTCTCAATCCCCTTCTTTCAAATGAATCCAAAATCATCAAAATCGGAGATCGTCTACTATATAAAAGGCGCGCACGAACCAAAAAAAAAAAAAAAAAAAAAAATAAAGCAGACAGTCGAATTGTATACCTCCTCCGTTCGGGGTTCGTCGGTCAAAAAGGCTTCTATCTTTTCTTTTTAAATATAATATACTCTCTACCTATCAATTTGGATTTTTAAGTAACAAATGCACAAATGATGCCATGTTTTCCCTCTTTAATAATGTATACTCAAACCTGATCAACCATCACTCTATAGCAACAATTTTCTGTGATTTCTCTAAGGCTTTTGATTGCGTAGATCATAATATATTAACTAATAAATTGGAGTACTACGGTTTCAGAGGAGTGTCCCTCGAATGGTTTAAGTCGTATCTCAACAGCAGGACTCAGATTGTGAGGGTTGATACGTCGATGTCTTCTTGCAAACCAATTGAATATGGAGTGCCTCAAGGTTCAGTACTGGGCCCTATTTTGTTTCTGCTTTTTATCAACGACATTGCTAGTCTTAACATTACCGGTGAAATCTGCTTCTTTGCGGATGATACTAGTTTCACGTGGAGCAACCCGGATATTACGACACTTCATAGGACTGTATCTAGAGACTTAGTCACGATTAAATCTTGGTGCGATTCAAATCTCCTATGCCTCAATGTTTCTAAAACAAAAGTTTTATCATATAAAAGTACATTGCAATCTTTTGTACTTAATAACACCACTATTGAGGCCGTTGAATCTGTGAAATTCTTGGGGCTTATTGTAGACAACCGCTTAAAATGGGACTTGCACATCGATGCTTTATCTAAAAGGTTAAGTTCTGCCTGCTTTACGCTGAGATCAGTTTCCAAGGAGCTCAACTTGTCTACTTCTAGAACAGTCTATTATGCCATTTTTGAGTCGCATCTCCGATACGCCCTTCCATTCTGGGGTACGTGTTGTGCAACTCAATTTGAACGTATTTTTAAACTGCAGAAGAGAGCTGTTCGGTATTCACTGAGACTTAGCAGTAGGACTCACTGCCAGGATTACTTTAAAAAATTTAAAATATTAACTCTTCCGTCCCTATTCATATTTGAATCTGTATCCTTAATCCGCAAGCACGTATCTTCTATTCCAGAGAGGCCATCTCACAACTATCCGCTTAGAAACACGGAGCATGATCTTTATCTGCCAACCCCTCGCTCAGAGTTGGTTAAAAGCTCTATACTGTACAATGCAAAAAAATGCACAATCATCTACCATTTGAAATCAAATCCATAAGATCTTTTCCTGAATTTCGAAAGGTTTTGAAATCATACTTACTGGAGAGAGCCTTTTATGCAGTAAGCGAATTTTTTGTTGAAAATTGTTAATACTTAATATTAAGCTTCTTACATCCACTGGTTTAGTGAATATTATTTGATGTTTGATATCCTAAGGGTCTTTTGTAATGTAAAATCATCTGTCACACAAAATTAAATCTATAACGGCTTATCCCAGATTCAATTAAATACCTACTACCTAGGATAATGCCTTTTATGC